>JAKVQZ010000035.1:0-119219 GCA_030463055.1 Lizanozyma gosingica | reverse complement strand
TAGACATCAGTCGTCTAATCAAGACTTGGTTCTCTCGATAGTTGCTTAGGACAGCAAGTTTATTGAGGTTTTATGTATACTGTGTATATAGCACATATATAGTTTCCCAATGAATGATGATTATTAAAAAAAAAAAAAAAAATGGTATTTACCTGAGACCTGATGCACAATTTGAGAGTATAGTATTGGCCAGTTTTTATTGTATCTACTGTGAAACCAAATGCTTCATGATGTGCATTTAAGATAAGAATTTCTACTGAAGCGATGTAGTCTAACCTTGGAATCAAAGCATTTCGCTCAGGTCCAAACGAGTAAACTTAGAATTGTAATTTTTTACTGAAATGTTCAATCATGTTCGCACATATTTTGATTTGTGGTAGACGATGTCGGTGGTATGTTGTATCCAAACACTATGGAGAATACTGGATTATGTAGGTATAATGCTATCATTGGTCTCTCAGCTTATACGATATCATTTTCTTCAAATAATATAGATTGACATATTTGAAGTGGAAAAAATGCGAAATAGCCATTATTCGTACTGTTTTTGATTTTTTCGAATTCTATTTCCCGAGTCTGGCTTTCTTTGTTAAAATATACGTTGCATAGATTAGGTTATAATGTCAGAAAGAATACTCTCCCATATGAATAAGGACCATCAATTGGCCCTTAATGACTATATATTGCACTATGGAAAATTTCCAGAAGCAGTTTTGGATTCCGAATCCGTCAAAATGACAGAAGTCAATGACAAATCCTTTACCGTGGTGTTCAAGGACAAGGCTGGATCTTCATACAAGCGGATCATGTACTATGACATTGAGCCAGAGACTACCAACTCTCTGAGTATCAAGGATAGTTTAGTAACTATGGCTAAAGTATCTGCAAAGAAGAGAGGACATGCTCACTATCAGATTACTAAAGTTTCTTATCCAACGTTTGCTGTATTAATGTGGGTGGTGTTCTTTGTGTTAACGTTTCTCAGTTTAGATCCAGAATTGTTCAAGTCACTTGTTGCAAAGAGCCCCTTCATTATGCAGTTGGTCTCTTATTTGCCTGGACCTGTTTGGTCTTTCTTTGGCGCCGTCGAAAAGTATGCCAATGCCATTTCTTTCGCAACTTACACTATTCATATTGGTGAGATCTTTTTCATTACATTACCCCAACTCAAGAAGTACAGAGTTCCATTTAAGGCTAGTTTGATCTGGATCATTATGCACTTTGTTGAAGGTTATTTCACAGTGAAGAGATTTAACAGTTTGAAGCAGTAGGACAATGGATCTAAATTTACAACAAAACCTAAACTTGCATTAGATTTACTACTTAAATTTATAATTTAGATCCTTTTTCTCTTTTTTATCGTATTACAGAACTTATTGGTATATAGAGTGTGTTGAAATTTGACCAAATATATCAAATCATTAGTTTGTCTTTGTGGTAACAGGAGAGGATTTGGTAAAGGATTCATTGTCTTGTAGAGAAGCTTCTACTACTCGTACGCCATTAGACAAATCACTTGAGTCAAAGATGGATCCTAAGTGCTCCAAAGATGAATCGTCCAGTTCACCATAGCCGGTCCTCGATTGAAAGGCATTGACTATATTGTGATTCTCATTCAATTCAATTGAATCACTTGCTTTCACATTGCTCTTCAACTTTTCTGGAAAGAAGCTGAACCTTTCTATGCCTCTTGGCGAGGAGCTTTCAGAGTAGAGTGTATTGCTTCTTGTGCGCAATTGAAACGGAGTTCCAGACGAAGGTTGTGGGTTGTTATTTGCTGCATTCGCCCACATGGACGTCAATGGTAATGATAGGACTATCAAAATCATACTTATAGTATACAACAAGTTTTCTTCCCCAAGGTAACTGTTATGAGAACTGTTTATAATGGTTAACACCGATGGAACGATGAACGTTTGAGACATCATGATCATGACAATATGGATGTTGCCAAACTGTCTCAAACCCAAATAACGTCTAGTTTTGATGGCCATAACCAATTTAGTGAGTAGCACTAACGACATGATGTTAACAGTGGCAGTGAAAATGATGATTGGGATGCTAGCGATCTTGGATGATATGTAAATAGATGGTTCCCCTTTCAACTGACTTACAAACCGAAGAGAAGAAACGATGGTGAGGTATATGTACCATGCCACTGTGGTCAAACCCAAGCAGATACTTACTCCAGTAAGTACAAAGCCAAGACTCCTAATTTCAGGTGATTTAAAAACCGAATAGATCTGGTACACGAATGTAGTTTCAATAAGGATTATTAAAATTGTTTGCATGGCATTGGCTGCAACGGTAATCTTGTATTTGGGGTATTCTTTTTCATTCAAGAGACCCGTTAATTGAAAGCTGTAAGCAACAAAGGGACCCTTTAAGTAAGACAAGTACAAGGCACATCTAATAATGAAGATCACCAAGGATGCTTGATTCAAAAGAAAAGTAGGCGACCGCTTGTTCTTGTGCACAAGAAACAACACAAGTGAAAATACAATTGCACATGCTAAACCAACGCTGTAAACAATAGTCTTGTTCATTTCACCGTTCTGAATGTTGTTGAGATCAGCAAAAAGCACCTCGTAAACTCTTTCAGTTCCGGGAATACTATAGTTCAAAGGAATCTGGTTGGGGTTGAAGTTAACTATCTGAATATTCATATTTGTTTTAGAGGGAGGTAAAAGATTTACTAAGCTAAATTCTTTAACCTTGTTCCAGGTTCAATGTGTCGATATATTTGTATTTATATACGATCCCATTTGTGTGAAAATACCTTTTGCAAGAATGTGGGTTGTATTCTGTGGAAGGGAAGTGAGGTAAATTCAAAGTTGCAAAAATTCTAATTTCCAAATTGAGCTGTTGCAATTGAATAGAGTTGAATTCCCACCTGATTTTTTTTGCTTAAGTAAGTGAAACTAAGAGCATTTAATTCTGGTAGGGATATCAGGTGTAGATAAATTTGGCATTATCTTATTGTACTGTTCCCAATGGCCACCGAGGTGATAAGAGGGTGTGATTGCATATAGTGAAGGCGATATTCAATATTGTAACAGATATTAATGGCAGCTGAACCACGACTATTCAGCTTTAAGAGTATTGCATTCTTGCACTAGTAATACATTAGAGTTTGCAATTGTTAGTAGTTCACTCTATGCACTCCATTAATCTAAGTCAGCATAATTGATGCAACCCTAAGTAGTCCGATTGTATTGCAACACCCCTTCTCTGTGCTATCAGTATCAATAACATTGGCTATCAGAATTTCCAACTCAATACGCCTGTTTTTGGTTCGTTATCTGGTAGCGACCATGTTATCGAAAATTTTTAAAAAGTGTGAGTCGCACTCACTGTCATCAACGTTTTGTATCCATTATCCTCCTTTTGTAAGTTGTCCAAACAACACAGTTTTCTGATAAGCACAAATAACAACGCTGATATTATACCATCAACTTCGGTGTGAACTGGAAGACAATTTTGCTCCGTTTAGTAGAGATAAGCCAACAAATTGACGCATACTGAGTCGCTTGCAAATTCTTCAAATAGTCCTATTCCTAAAACTTCCAACTCCAAGTGAATACACTGGGATAGTCGGAACTACGTCGTGAATCATTCAAGTACTCGTTGAGAAAACGCTGATTTAGTTTTATCAACAGAAGTACATCCTACGCAAACTCCCATATATCGACAACGATCGTTTTATTCATTTGGACTTAATAATAGTTACCATGTCAGAACATGAGAATAATGCCGCTGAGGCAAACAAAGATATATCTATGGTCGACGTGTCGAAAGCACAACAAGAAGGAATCACGTCACTTACACAGACAAATGAAACGTCTTCATCGAGTACGGAGCAAGCTCCCATCAGAAGAAAGTCAACTTTGATTTTAACAGATGATTTGGATTTCGACAGAATGAAAATAGATGAAGGAAGCCACAACGAAAGCTCTGTTGGTAATTCTTCCGCACCATCGAGTGAGCTGATGCATGTGGATCAACAGACACAAGCTCAGCAACAAACGGCTAAACAGCATGATCAACAACAACAACAACAACAACAACAACAACAACAGCCAGTATCTCAAACTGTTGGACAACAACTGCTGCAACAACAGCAACAACAGCAACAGCCTGATCCTAACTTGACGTTACCTGTGGACATCAAATGGGTCCAGGGAGGAGAAAAAGTTTACGTAACTGGTTCGTTCACCGGATGGAGAAAGATGATTGGGTTGATCAGACAGCCAGATAACAATTTTATGATTACATTGGGTTTACCTGTAGGAACCCATAGATTCCGGTTTGTGGTTGACAATGAGTTGCGTTTCTCAGATTATTTACCTAGTGCTACGGATCAGATGGGTAATTTCGTTAACTATATCGAAGTCACATCAGAGCATATACAGCAGCATCTAGCCCAAGTTGAACAACAGAGAATAGCTCAGGAACAATTAGCACAACAGGAACAACAGCAACGTCCAACTACTCGCAGACTTTCAGTTGGAGGCAGAACCGACTCCATGTGGGGTTTAACCAATGATGATGATGATATGGGAGGAGGATACTCGCGGTACCATGACGAGGATGGCGATATGGGTGATTCAAAGCCTTTACAATACATTTCCGATATTCCACCTATTTTCACTGACCCTAAAGTCATGGAACAGTACTACCAAGCCATAGATAAGCAGTCGCGTAGCAACAACGGACAACAACAAGCATGGCTTCATCCTCCTCAGTTGCCTCCTCATTTGGAAAATGTTGTGTTGAATAACTTCAACTCTCAGGATAAAGACAATAATGCGGGCGCATTGCCCATTCCGAACCATGTGGTGTTGAATCACTTGGCCACTACAAGCATCAAGCATAACACATTGGCGGTGGCATCTGTGGTGAGATATAAGAGAAAGTATGTTACTCAGATATTATATGCTCCTTTACAGCAGTAAAAGTGAGTACATGTGAGCACTCAATTAGATTTAATTACACTTTTCATTATTGTCATTTTTCGTAGTACCTCCGAGGCAGGCCTCGACACCATTATGCATAAGAAACGTAATTAATCTACAAAGATTTCAATTTTCATAGCGTACTTTGGGACTAAGATACTTTTTTAAATATTCATCAAAAAATGTTCAGGCAAGTGGCCAATAGAACTGTAAAACAACATCCAGGAAATTGTTACCCAGTATTTAGAAATTCGAAGAATGTTTAGTAGTCGTTATCGTTACGTCTGCCGGAGCCGTACGTGTCAGAGCTACCGTAGGTATCATCATTTCTGTTAGAAGAACCAAAAGTGTCATTTCTGTTGGAAGAACCGTACGAGTCGTCTCTCTTAGAAGAACCGTACGAGTTGTCTCTCTTGGAAGAACCGAACCCAGACGAAGAGCGACCGTATGAGTCGTCGCCCCTCTTATTAGAGGATCCATAAGAGTCGTCATTACCTGAACCGTACGTGTTAGAGGAACTGTACGTGTTAGAGGAACCGTACGAGTCACCTCTGTTGGAGGAACCACCGTAAGATTCGTCTCCGCCTCTTCTGTTAGAGGATCCGTAAGTGTCGCTTGTAGTGGAAGAGCCGTAGGTCTCGCTCGTGGTGGAAGAGCCGTACCTTTCTCCTCTATTGGAAGAACCATAAGAGTCATCACCGCTTCTCTTGTTGCCTCTTTCATCATCAGAGGATGATGCTGAGTCGTTGTTGTGGTGCTTCTTCCCTAAACCGAAAACCATTTTGTCGTAGAGTTAGCAGAAACTATATTAAAGGGGTTCTTCAAATGATATGATGAGAAAAGAACAAAATATGGGCATTTGTCAGTGGATACTCTCTCATATTTATACTTCCTTGGGATTGTTCATGCACCCAAAGGCGTTCACTATAAGGGAAGACCTTTGGAATATACTGGGTGAAATTCACTCAGCATCCGACATTTCTGCCTTTGTTGAGGGGAATGAAACCGTATTCTTTTTCGCAACCACTCAGTATTCCTTTTTCACTATTATTAGGAAATTATGCCACTATTCCACTATGGCACTATGGCCCTCGCAATTGTATTGCGTCATGAAACATGGCTGTGTCTGGTCGGAAAATAATAACTTAGGCAGTGTCGGAATTCTTGCAGACATATCCATGTGATTGAACATTGGTTGCCATATGGCAGGACTCAATCGAGCATACAATGAAAAAGAAAAACCTTCACTGACATTTCCGTCAAAGTCTTGAGACCGCAGCAAAAACAAATGGGAAGCCCAACAAACAATAGTTGCACGTTTACGTCATATTAGGGGAAGAATGTTGCTGATGAATGACTCCGGTCTTTGTTTGACCAACAGTCAAGTAACCGATGAATGTTCTTTCAGTATACCCCACGAGTTTAGACCCTATTTATGAAACTGTTCCTGCTAAGCCATTGCGCAGGAACAAATTCAGGCCCTTATTACTATGCCATAGCAAATGTTGTATTGCCCAAATTCTCTATCCCTAAAAAGAGGGCAGTTTCAGGTTGCTGCAATTCCGGTGTCGGAGAATTCAGTCTTGAAAAGGTGCCGCCTGCTTACTACGTTTGTGGATACAATTTCACGAATGTCGCCCACGCCTAAATGCAATCATCGTTGGTACAGACTTGGTGGAACGAATTCTCTGAATCAAGTCTCATTCGGCCTTGCGAATTCTTGGTATTATACATGAACTGCAATATTAGATTGTGTGACGAAGAACTGAGAGTGAAAATCATTGCTAGATCACGATGAGAATTACTTCATCGGGAGCATTGTCAATTTTTTATAGATGATGGCCTGAAGTGTCTGTCAAGGAAGGAGTATTTCTATGTCGTTTCGCCAGTTTGTGTACATTATTAGTCTTACTCAGGAGAAATTTCGTTGATTCAAAAAGCATGGTTGAGGCAGGTTTGCATTGTGGCCGTGATTTCTCTCTCCCAAGCCTTTATGAACAGGACATGTGGAATTGTGTCGGTGGAATTAATTCCTTCAATTTGTGAAAACTTGGACGGTTGGAACGATCCAATTGCTCAATAAGATCTGACCATACCACTCAGTTGTGCGTACTTACCAAGACTGTCTCTTCTTTATTCAAAAAAGCAAGGGAACTCTTGGTATTGAATTAATTTCCCCTTTTTCCCTTATTTTCGGATTTTTGATTAATGGAGTTGGATCAAACCAATCTTTTTTTCGTTACGACGGGTTGTCAATGAGTGATGTACTCTTCTATTTTTCGTATTCTTCGCTTTATAGTGTGTCTTTTGCTGGACCATTGAATTGAGTACATCAATAGGTCCATCGAAGTATCGTGATATCTATCCAGGTGGTATTACATTAATATTGATAGCTTACACTATTGATCGGGATCTATTTAATGCCTGTTTCTATCTGCGGTACGTGGCTTTGCACGGATGATGTTGTCTACTCTCAACAAAACCTCAGCCGCTTCGGCCGCAGATGAAACCACAGCCCTCTTCAACTTATATGATTCAACCACGCCCAACTCCTTCATGTCGGCGACAATTCCTTGGTTCAAGTTCAACCCAGAAGTAGTCATTCCATTGTAAATGGCAGATCTCAACTTTGTGACTAGCTCAGCAGAATCGTAACCAGCGTTATCAGCCAAAATTATTGGCAATTGTCTCAAGGCTCTGGCAAAGGCCTCGACAGCCAAAGACTTCTTACCATCCTCATTGGCTGCAGCTTGGTCCACGGCCTTGGACATAATCATTTCAGAACAACCACCACCCAAACATGTTCTAGTTTCCTTGGTAGTTTGTGACAACACTGACAAGGCATCGTGTAATGATCTTTCAGCCTCATCCAAAACTTGTTCTGTAGCGCCTCTCAATACGATAGTACATGCTTCACCTGCTGCAACACCAGAAAACTTGGTCATAACTTCTTCACCGATCATGATCTCTTCAATCAGTTCGCAGTATCCCAATTTCACCTTGTCAGGGTGGTCAAAAGTAGACACCACTTCACCACCAGTAACCAACGCAAGTCTCTCGACACCGTCGAAATCAGCGTGTTCTATGGAGTTTATCTTAGCATCAGTAAACAATTGCTCAGGGTAGTCGTAAATCAATTGTCTGTTGATGAATACATTGATACCAAAATTCTTAATCTTTTCAACCTTAGCCTTCATCTTTGACTTCTCAGCTTTCTCCAACTCAGCTAACTTAGATGTCGAATCCACTTTGAACTTGGCCCCGAAAATCTTAACCTTGTCTGTGTCCATTGAAGTGTTAGCTATCAATATTTTAGCATTCTCCACTCTCTTTGGCTGATTTATACCGAATCTCTTCTCCAAAATGAACCCCTCATCTAAGAAAGAATCTGCCAACTTTCCACCTGACTTCTTTATGATCTGAATGTGATTCAAGTTGGTTGACCCTTTCAATCTGAGAATGGCATCGACAGCCAACTTGGAAAAGTGCTCTTTATCCTGGGACAAAATCTTAGACGATAAAGTAGTCCTAGCAATGTCTAGAAGATCATTTCTGAAAATCTCAGGATTGCTGGCATTGTCGACAGAAACCTTTCTTAACGCGTCAATGGCCACATTACGGGCAATTCTGTAACCTTCAATTATTGTTTGAGGGTGAATCTTTCTTTCGATCAATTTCTCCGCTTCCTTCAACAACTCAGCACTTAAAACTGTAACTGATGTAGTACCATCACCAACTTCATCATCTTGAACCTTAGCAATATTTACCAAAACTTTAGCTGCAGGGTTATCCAAGGGAATGGACTTTAAGATAGTAGCACCGTCATTGGTCACAAGTGCCTTATCTGGATCGCTGGCACTTTGTAATAACTTATCCATACCCTTTGGACCTAAGGTAGACTTGACCAAGTCCCCAACAGCAATAGCACCCACAAAAGCAGACATACGGGCATTTTCCCCTCTTTCCTCGGTGGCCTGATCCTTCAAAATCTGAACCGACATCTTTATTTCCGATCTTTTCGCTGTCTGTTTTAGACTTGAGCACCTTGTATACAACAAACACCTTTACTGATCTGGTTCGTGTTTTCCCTTGATAATTTTTCATTTTGGATTTCATTAGAAGAGTGCAATTTTGTGTCTGTTAAGGTAATTGTGTGTGTGTACCGATTGAACAACAAAGTGTCCCTACTCAGTACATTTTAATTTGATGGAAAACATACCAATGGCAAATGCTAGGAATAGGATAAGGCTATAAACTAAGGATGAGGGGGTGAGAGGGTGAGGCAAAACAGGGCAGCTCGTGGGTACCGTATGTATTTTCAAATTTTGGTTGTGTAGTCAATTAGTGATATATGTATCATTGGGTGCAAATTCTGATCATCCGCTGCAATCTGGGAAACTTAGTAGGAAAATAATATATTAAGTCAAATAGCTGTAGCCACATTACTTAGTGCATATCCATACTAGTTAGTTGTATCCTCTTTCCATTGTTTCGTCTCCGGTAACTTTCCTCGAGAATGTACTACAATCTCAAGAATTTCGAGGAAGATCTCAAAAAATATAAGAAAAACAATAATTCCATTTTTCTTCAACTTTTCATGGTCTACGACAACATTTATTGATTGAAAGGGGTTGAATATGGACCTAAACAACTGTATTTAAGTACGAAGTGTCACCTTACACTCTCCCTGTATGGCCATCTTTGTTAACTTCCATACAGCCGTGGACTGTTGTATGACAATGTCGCGAAAAAAAGTATGACGACATTTCGCCCCCCCTCTTCTCCTAAGTAGTCAATTCCTTATACCCACTACTAGGCACCATCAAATCGGGTAATCCCAATTGGCCCTTTACCCGGAGGAACCATGAACAATTCACTAACTACAGTCATTGCTACAGAATAACATATAGTGGAGCTTATTGTATCATCGAAGTAACTGCCATAGAGTGTAAGAACAAAATCAGTTTTTGGTTGTATTTTAAAGGGAAACAACTTCTACCATGGTCATCATAACGGAAGTGGAATTTTTGTTGAAACGGCCCTACCCGTATTTCCCCATACTTTGGCTAATTATGGGACTTTCCCGCGACCTCAAGTGATGGTGCATAAATAAGTTGAGTTTTTTGTGTGACGAGAAGCGTTTTGGTACTCGATTTTTTCGGTAGTTCAATACTGACTTTGTTGGTCTATATAACACCAAGTTGAAAGTGTTGGTACTAGTGAAAAAGTACTTATGAGCCAGTAATGGGACTCTTTTCACCGTCATCTTCGAAGCCTACATCGTCAGTCCTGGGGTCCAATACCCAGAATGGAGCAGAAGGCGATGGAGCACCAGGTTTAGGTGCTACCCCGGAGATTATTTCGCAAGATGGAGATGAGTCGTCAACCATAGTGGCTCCTCGAACGGGGAGACACAAGGAGTACAAGAACTTATTCAATAGACTCGATGTCAACAGTAGTGGTGCTGTAACGTACGAGGACTTTAAGGAAGCGTTGAAGGAGTTGGGTCACCCTATCAGTGGGAACGAACAATTAGTGGAATCGGTGTTTCAGTCGTTCGACCATAATAAGGACCACAAGATTACTTTTGAAGAATTCAAGTCATATTTAGCCATAACAGACACCCAGATAGAGAAAGGTTTCAATGTCATAGATTCTGACCACGATGGAAGATTCACTAGGGATGATTTCAAGGAGTATTTTTACAAACGCTTACATTTGCAGCCGACAGACCAAGATGTCGATCAGTTATTCTATCAAATGGATAGTCATCATGACGGATACGTTACATACGATGAGTTTAGAGAGTTCCTCATATTGATGCCAAGATTGAACGGGTCGAGAATCAGAACGGCTTTCGACTACATTGTTGAGGAATTGGACATTTCCTCTGATGGTGATGTTACATTGATCAATCAGTTCCTTAATGGGTTTGGCTTTTTCCTTGCTGGTGGTTTATCTGGTGTTGTTTCAAGAACATGTACAGCTCCCTTTGATAGAATCAAAGTGTTTTTGATTGCAAGAACAGATTTGACTTCAACGGTCTTACATTCCCGGAAACAAATTGCAAATGAGATTGCCAAGGGTACAGTGAGAACGAAGATGCAGCAAGCAAGAAAGGCGTTACATTTGTTATCTATGTCATATGAGGCGACTGAAGCTCTTGAACATCCAAGAAAAGTGAGATCGCCTATCATTCAAGCGGCACGAACTATATGGAAGCAGGGTGGCATCAAGGCATTCTATGTGGGAAATGGTTTGAATGTCGTAAAGGTTTTCCCAGAATCTGCTATGAAGTTTGGTTCATTTGAAGCTGCGAAGCGATTCTTGGCAAGAATAGAAGGTGTAGATGATACAGCAAAATTATCCAAAGCTTCTAATTACTTAGCTGGTGGTTTCGGGGGTGTATGTGCCCAATTTACGGTATATCCTATTGATACATTGAAATTCAGATTACAGTGCTCTAATCTTGACTCACATTTGAAGGGTAATGCCTTGCTTATTCACACAGCTAAGACAATGTATAAAGATGGTGGCCTTCGAATGTTCTACCGTGGTATATTTGTTGGAGTCTCTGGTATATTTCCATATGCTGCCTTAGATTTGGGTACATTTACATCAATTAAGAACTGGTTAGTGAAAAGAGAAAGTATGAAACTTGGCATTAGGGAAGATGAAGTTAAGTTACCTAATTATATGGTTCTCACTTTAGGTGCATTGTCTGGTACGTTTGGGGCAACAATGGTGTACCCTATAAATTTGTTGAGAACAAGATTACAAGCACAGGGAACATATGCTCATCCATATACTTATGATGGGTTCACTGATGTATTAAAGAAAACCGTCGCAAGAGAGGGATACGGTGGTTTATTTAAGGGTTTGACCCCCAATCTTGCTAAAGTTGCACCAGCAGTCTCAATCTCCTATTTCATGTACGAGAACTTGAAGTACATGTTTGGTTTGGATAATCAAGTAAGAGGGTAACCCATTAAAACGGGTTGCTTGAATATTGGCATAGTCTGTACATAAAGAGTTATTTACATATTCAGAACATATTTATTAAACGGAATATACGTTGTGAACGTCAAAATTTAAGATACCGAAATTGGCATCCCCTATGAGGACTACTTTGGACTGTATTTCATCTGAATTGTTTGGCGCATTTGCATCAGTGGGATTGACTGGAATCCGAACCCACTTACTATCAATTGCTTGTAGAGGTAGATTATCCTTTACATCGATTAGCACCTTAAAGAAAAGGTCATTGGGAGGTTCCACCTGAGAGTGACATATTCGTTTGAGTTCCTCCACATGCTTGAACAAAATTGATTTCAACTGGGTGAATATCTCATCCCATTCCAACCCATCGATGCTTACGACTGTTTCATCCCTCATTTCCTCACCAGAACTTAAGTTTGTGAGAGTTGCTGGTAACAGTGTTAAGCCCATGCTGACTAAGTCAGTGAACTTGAGGATATACTTTTCTCGTATTCTATTGCTTTTGGTAGAATATAATACTACGATTAATGCTCCCAATTGGCCACTAGCGGATCCCTTTAGCTGAATTTGAAGGAAACTCTTTATTAGTCCTGTGAGATAGTCATTGAGTTTTGGGTGTCTAGATCGAAATACTATCAAGTCGTATGATATTACCCTGGTGAATACCTCAGGTCTATAAATATTTCGATGCATCAAAATTTGCGATATCCAGATAAATATGAATTCCAGCACCGCTCGAAGGATATTTTCAACGGTAACCTCTTTCATTTTGTTTTCATGAATTGGCCATCTTAGAGGTTGCAGTTAAAAAGCTTAGATACCCTTAAAATTTAAATATGGGGTAGGGGAAAAACAGAGCCTGAAGACGCGAACTTTTTTTTGGCTAGGTGTGGGCTTAAGTACTTATATGGTTACCTTCAAATTAATGGCGGCAATTCAAAATATTAAACCAAGTGATATTGCCCGGATTACCTCTGGTCAGGTTATCACGGACCTTGTATCTATTCTCAAGGAATTGGTCGAGAACTCTATTGATGCCGGAAGCACGAAAATTGAAATTATTTTTAAGAATAACGGCCTAGATAGCATTGAAGTCATTGATAACGGTGTTGGTATACATAAAGATGATTTTCCAAATATATGTCTCAAGCATCACACATCTAAGTTGGATTCCTTCGAGAAGCTAGAGGAGATTCAAACTTTAGGGTTTAGAGGAGAGGCTTTGGCATCGTTGAATTCGATTGCCCAACTCTCCATAACTACATGTACCAAGGAAGACAACTCGAAGGCAACACGATTAACATTCTCCCCAATGGGCGAAATAGAGAGCAGGAAGATTATCATTGGTGGAAAAATCGGTACCCATGTTACTGTTTCAAATATATTCCACAATTTGCCTGTACGTTTCAAGAATTTACAAAAAACGATAAAGAAGGAATATAACAAAACGATCACTTTCCTTATAAACTATTTATTAATATTCCCGCATATTCGGTTTAGCATCTATAATATCAACTCTTCTTCTGGAAAGAAGAATTTGGTTATGGGAACACAAGGACAAAAGAAATCCACCACATTGGACAATTTGCTCTCAATCTTTGGTAGTAATGGTTCACATGGCCTTATTCCATTAAAAATAGAGCTAAATGATTTGGAAGCAAAGTTCAAATTGAATACAGGCGTTTTTCCTGTAACGACGACTTTGAATCTTAAGTTTGAGGGGTTCATCTCCGATAAGTCTTTTGGTTTGGGAAGATCTGCTAATGATAGGCAATTCATCTTTCTTAATCGGAGACCGGTGAATAATAAACGAATTCTAAAGACCATTAATGAAGTTTACAAACTGTTCAATCATGTACAATTTCCAGTTATCATTTTAAACATCATTATCGATCCACAGATGCTTGATGTCAACATTACACCAGATAAGAGAACAGTATTCATCCGACATGAAGATTTGATAAATGATGTTCTACGAGAAGAATTGACAAACTTCTATAATTCACTGAGTATTGTTATCCCTAAGAATCCAACAAAACCAAACCTTGACATAGCCTCATCTAGCTCCAGAGGGAATGACGCTTTCCCCAGGATTAATTCCAATAAGAGTTCTACGAATAAGAATTCCAGTAACGATATCTCTAGTTCGGCTGCTTCAGAGCAAATTGGGATCAGATCTGGGAGTGTTTCGGATCGCTCGCCAAGCTCAAATGACACAAGTGTAGAGGAGCCTAGAGGTGAGATTGCAAGGAAGATTCAACCCGTATACGATCATCAGTCAGGTTCCTCTGGTAGCACAAAAGAAATTGAACTGGATCATTGTGTCCTTGCAACCAATGGAGATTCTGGAACTGATCTTTCAACTGATAATGTCCAAGAAACAACTACCCATTCCCAGGTGTCAAGCCATCCAACAATACCGCCAATTTCAGAAGCTTCTTCGAATTTGTTAAAGCGATCTAGTGATGATAACAAAAAAGTTATGAACCCTGCGAAATTGAGGAAAGTATTCACTGAAAGTGATATTCACCGCTATAGCAGTCAACTTGATGTTTCTATGGATGAGATTGACATTGGGGTTTCAAAGTCCACAACTTGGCAAGAGTTATCATGTAACGCTAGTAATACGACGAAAGGCACTGGCGTTCGTATTCAGAACATTGAATTACAAGAAGAACAAGAAGAAAACATGTCATACATCATTTTCAAGGAGGACTTCTTGAAAATGCATATTATTGGGCAATTTAACCTAGGTTTTATCTTGGTTAACAAGGACAACAACTTGTTTATTGTTGATCAGCATGCTTCTGATGAAAAATTCAATTATGAGAAACTTACTCGGGAAACTCAGTTCCAGAGCCAGAGATTAGTAGCACCCAAGATTTTAGACTTGAATGTTATAGACGAGATGACAGTGGTGGACCATATGGACTTGTTTGTTAAGAATGGATTCATTCTTAAGCACAATCCTGATAAGGCTCTTGGGAAGCGAATTGTGTTGGTTTCACTTCCCATCTCGAGGAATACGATTTTCAGTGAGGACGACTTGTTCGAGCTTATACACTTAGTCAAGTCAGCGAACTCGCGCAAGGGGAGTCATATCAAGTGTAGCAAGGTCGATTCAATTTTGGCAATGAGAGCCTGCCGAAGCAGCATTATGATTGGCCAGCATTTGACGAAGCCTACAATGAAAAGAGTTATCTCCAACCTTAGCTCTCTTGACAAACCATGGAATTGTCCTCATGGCCGTCCTACAATGAGGCACTTAATTGAATTGCAGCAACATAGAGGTACAATGGAGGATTATGATCTTTAGCGTAATTTCAATTGCAGATTCCTTGCGTGCTCGTGAAATGGTTTGTTCTATATAACTTAGCTAAAGAACAAATGATGTCGAATCGATTTTCTAGTGGCAGGGTTGAATCGTTGATGAGAGGGGTGGAAGTATTTTTTTTTGTTTATTGTTTTTTCATTTATATTTGTACTAACAGTGATAGATGTTTTAAACGGAAAATTGTACATAAATGTTTTA
Organism: Lizanozyma gosingica; assembly: GCA_030463055.1. NCBI lineage: Eukaryota > Fungi > Ascomycota > Pichiomycetes > Serinales > Debaryomycetaceae > Lizanozyma > Lizanozyma gosingica. Next base: position 103,733 of record JAKVQZ010000035.1, on the reverse strand, counting down.
TATGTCATGGGTCAGCAAGAAGTGCATGCTTTTCATCGGCTTTGAATCGAATTAGCAAATGAAGAGGAGGTACATTGATACTTTCTTGGGTGAACGAATTGCCAGAAAATTGAAAAGCGATACACAATCCCCCCTCCTCCCCACTACCTCATTTTGAATAAGTACCTTTATCATAACTCGATCTCATTGGGTGAGAGAACGGAATTAATAACAACAGTTTGAAAAGTAGAATATTTTATATGGTGATGAAATTAATATAGTAGTACAAGTACCTTTCAACAAAATGGGTGTCTAACAGCATTTAGTCTGAAGATATCGGACTTGCACATAGAATCCTCAATGAAGAATTTGACAATTATCTAGAGCAAACGGCACTTTCTGTAAAATATCCACTTCATAATATCGACATCATGTAACAGGAGCAATAAGGCAAAAGAATTATTTCCGACATGAGATCCCACGAGGCATTAATAGTATTCTTTCAGGTTCCCGACATATCCTCATAAAAAAATAATAGCCTCCCTCACAATGTAAAAGTACACGAATGTCCATGGAATTTTTTGATCGAGACATTGAGCCCATTGTTGAGAGATACGTTTATTGGAGAGAGCCACCTCCGTAAGATAGTTCCTGTTACACTAGTAGTATATCAGTACTGTAAGCCTCGTTATACCTGCAATGCCGATTTCAGGATTGTACCTCCCTTCATTAGAGCCTACAGAGTAACCACCAGTCCATCATCTTCGCTTCCAACTGATAGTAATAGTTTTCCAGGTTATTGCAGGCGATGATTATAGACGACGTACTTGTGATCAACAATCACATCCAGGTCTCTGCTGTCCATAGATCGTGGAAATGGATTATTTTTTAATTGTTTCCTTGTTCTTTTTTTGGAAAGAATATGTTAGCCACAACGCGATCACAAGTGATAAGAGTCAGGGGACACAAGAGAGATTAATGGGTATTTTGTGGCAACATTCTATATCCCAAACAGGATGCTACCACATTTTTTCATTACAGTAATTTATGACATCTTACATCATCTCTCACAATGGATCAATATTATGTCATATTCATTGCGCCATGCTATGTGCATTACACAATTTATCTGGTGTCCACTTTGCTCTTGGTTGTACACATGGTTGATCTGAAACTTCCTACATGAGCTTTGTTGTGCTGCACAGTATTCAACTGGGGAGCCGTATCCACATACACTCGCGCATAGCAAAGGTTTTAGTCGTCGCAAAATACGTTGCACATTGAGGTTTACAGCTCTTGCTATCAGATGGAACGACAGTTACTGTTGTGGGGACGGGGATTACCGATGGAACTCGCTTGGAATTCTGTGTTCATGCTCGATATCGATCTTGTCTCTGTATGTCTGCTTTCTCTGTTTCGTGAACATCGCTTCTCATCCTCTTAATATTACTGTTGATATAAAACGCTGGAACTGGTGGTGGTAGAGAGGGGTCCAAATACATAATCGTGACACAAACACCTCGTCACCCCAGTTTTTCCGAAACCAAAGAATATATACTGTGGTGCAGAACTGACAGGAAGGCTGGGAACAGTAGCGGTTCCACGGCCACACATCGCAGAACCATACTTAATGTACCATCGATACAAACTGTTTCGATCACCAGCATACGAGCATCTCCTCCTCCTTCACTACCATCCTTCCCCAAAGTGAAGATACTTCAATAGAGGGACTGGAGTCATACCCTCACAAATATGTACGAGAGAAAACACAGAAGATCGCACAAGAACTCACGAGATGGGTGCCCCAATTGCAAGGCACGTCGAATAAAATGTCCCGAAGACTTGCCCAGCTGCAGTAACTGTATCAAGAAGAACAGCCGATGTGGATATCTTGACTTCCCTAAGGAGAAGTTGGACTATATTAGACGTAAGAAGAAGATGGAACGGGATCACTTGGAGCCAATGTTGTCAGAGAAATATGTTGCCCCACCACATCCGTACGGCGATATCGAACCCCATAGGCCGATGCCTCCCGCATATACCCCTTCCTTGCCATTAGCCCGCACCCCTGTTAGTCAGAGCCATGTGCCTGGCTTTCGAACTGATCAAACACATTTCACCCCAAATCCTTTCCTTTGCACGGAAGATCCAGGAGTCTCTATCTATTCCAGCAATAACCTGGCTACATCTGTCACCCATCAAAATAGCTCGGTCAGCGAAACATTACATCACTTGCAAAGCCCGTCAGAAACAAGCAGCATTGCAAATAATAATGGTGCCTACTTTCCAGAAATGACGAGTACTGCACCGTATAGAGAGCAAGGTCCTTCTTCAAATACATATACAGATTATTCAAGTAATCTGATTCACCGACCGCCACACCAGCATCATCTTCAGCAACCTGGAATTGGAAGTTACCCCACTGAGAAACACTCGCAACCATATTTCAATGGTGCGAATCCAGTGCATGACCAATATCGGTTCCAAGTTTATAGGGAATTGTTTCATGATTTTAACCCCGAATACTGCGAAACCACATTCCCAGAATCTACAATAAACAACACTAGTCATATAGATTTATCGGTTTCTGACAGCTTCACTTATTTTCACAGCACATCGTCAAATGATTCGGCAAGTAATGAAAGCCCTGCAACAAGCTTGTCACCGAATAACAATGTGGCACAGACAAATCCCATTCAGCAATCAGTTGATAAAGAATCAGCTCCTAATACTGAAACAAAACATGCCAACGAAGTAAAGCAACCGAAAAGTCGCCATAACCATCACCAGAAGCTTCCCCTGAGTCAATCAGGAATTTACACCTTTAAGAGCTTAAAGCTGAAATATTCTGACACGGACGATATCACGCAACTGATTCCTTTCATGCCCTTTTGGAGACCTCAAACTATAGAGATTTTCATTCGTGATTTCTTGACCAAGGCCCGAAGTATAGAATTGTATTATCTTTATGCGATTGATAGAGCCACTTCGACTTTGATAAATGGAATGGAAATCAATTTGAAATTCGAAGGACAGGTGCATTCTAATAGCTTGGGTTATGATCAACGAGATTTACTGGTATTAAAAAGAAAAAGCTACATAATCTATGGGTCCTTGATTCATTATCTTCGAAAATCAATTTTGAAGATGCCACTTCAATATCCTATAAAGATTTCATTTTTGGCTACATACTCTTCATTGGGTCAACGGCAAACTTCAGTTATAACGTACCAGTTGATGCAAACGGGCACCATGGCATTGATAGATAAGCTATTGCAATCAGCGAGAACCACAGATCAGATCCCCGCTAATATCGTAAAGTTAATAGTTACGGTGATCGGACTGGCAAGTCATTGCCTCATTCCAGATTATAGGATTGACATTTTGATAACTCTTTCAAAGGAGTTAAAAACTTTCATTTCGAGATTAGATGACTTGGCGGAAAATGATTTTGACTTGTCTGCATTGGATAAAAAGATTCTTGCACACGATTGCGTCTTGCTCGATTCCTTTTTAAATCGCTTACTCAATGATAGATACCCTTTAATCTGTCATATAAATGAAAAACACAAGCGTGAACGCAACATTGAAGACACTTCGCCAAATATTCATTTTACATCCCCGACTCTATTATTTGACATAATCACTGAATGGTTAGAAGTTAATCTGTCAATATTTAACAGAAGTTTCAATTCCAGTCCTCTAAAGATGATTGGCCTACTTTTTCATTTTGCAATCGGGAGAGCGTTAGTTAACTGCATTACTCCAATTTCCAGTGTTCTTTTGCTTGATCCAATGAATATTTTCTGTTTAGTCAACATTCGGAGTAACGACCTTCTCCACTTCTTTTTGAAGGAAATGGATAACCAATTCCCCCCAGGTATAACGCTAGCGAACGAGAATCAAAACTATACTATGTCTCTATTTCGCAAATTAATGAGAATAGATCAACTTATGTCGTCAAGAATTATGTTTTACCGCATTTATTTACGAGATAAAATTATTCTTGATGAGCCGTACTTAAAGTTGATCACCCGAAAATCGGCTGCCCCAAATGACATATATGGAGATATTTTGGGGTTCACTAGAGCCAAAATTTCCTTGCCGGAAGTTATGGTTGCTAATCTCTCGTCGCACGACAAAATACTGGAAAGTAATTTACCTTCCGTTCCTTCCTCCACCACCAGATTTAGACCTGAATTACCCTCTCTGTGGCGACGAGGGAATCAAAGTATTTTAGACGACATGCAATTGAATGCTGATCGTGATACATGCTTTGTGTACTCGAAGGGATTATACTGGGATGACGTCAATCCTGTCCCACTTATTGAGAAGTACTACCAGGAATGCAAATCGAGATATTCGCTTTCCCTTGAAGAGTTGAAGAGACGTACAAAGCAATTCGAAATAAGTAGGCAAGTGGTTACAGACACTCTTCACTGATAAAGCAAAGAACCGATAGTTTCACAATCCTAAATAAAATTGCATAAGTATGGATTACCATAGGAAAGGTAACGTAATATCAGAAAAGAGAATTTAGGTGCGACTTGCATATCATATTGGACCTGAAGTTCGTATAGTTGAACATCACAGAAACATAAATATTAATATTTTCATCTTTCGCAATGGCAATTATATATTCAAGTAACAGGGGACCAAGAGAACTCCTCCTGAACTTGTAAATATTATAGTGTACACAAAGTACAAAGTCCCTTTTATAAATCTTGGGAGGAGACCTATTTCGCAAAAAACATCTTTTCAAGAAGTCATTGCTTTTGATGGTTATGCAATTGAATTCGTCAAGGAGTCATTGGAAATATGCAATGAGTTTCAATCAAGAGATGGGGCACTAATTACATCCTACGTTTCCCAGAACAAAGCTAGATGGCTACGTCTATATAAATGACTTTTGAGTACTAATCGAATTTTTCAGAGGTTTTCCTTTCATTGAAACCATTAATAAAGAATGAGAATCCAGTAAAAACATAATACCTGTGGCTAGAACTTTTTCTTCCAAGACATACGACTTTCCTAGTGAACGAAGTCAACTTCTGGTGCTCTTGAAGCCGATTCTATTAAATTTCAAGAATATTCCATAATACTTAAAGAGTTCAGTTTAAATTGTCCTTCCAGATGCCATTACCTAAGCTCTATATTTCAAGGGGCTAAGTATTTGATTTGTAAAACATTATTCATGCCTTATTTGTTGCTCTTGCAAGAATTTTAAGTGCCATTTTGCCAGAACTGGATGACACCACTCCGTATTATGGTATGTACTGAGTCTTTCAAGGAATTAAAGAACATACAATTAGAATCAGATAAGTGGTTCCGTCCATGCGATTAATGTTTCGTGTGTTTGAATATTGCTGGAGAGTTTCCAGATTCTTTGGCCACAAGAAGCGGATACATTGTTTACTTTCCTTCTCATATGGAACAGAATCTAATAATCAGATTAGTCATCTCTATGTGCCCTAACTCAGACAAAATAAAGTGTCACATGTTTTCTTCTTAAACCAATTCTATTACAAGTGCCCTAATTTACCTTTCATGGTCAAGCAATCGATCACGTTTGTGGATGAACCATAGTTTAGTGTCTTGGAAAACAAAAACTACTTTTCAAGAAATAAACATCGTTGTGACCTTCGATAGAAAGTTAAATCATAGTCCAAAAAGGTCTGCTAAAGAGTCACCATACGAGAATCGGTTACAAGCACCATTATAGCAAGAGAAATCCAGTACAGAGATCAGTGATGCTAGTAATTGTTGACTTTTCCATGCAAAAAATGCGGTTGCATTCCATTCTTGGGTATGGAACAACCTTGAGCCCAACTTCAAGACCGTCTCAAATATGCAAGGCAGTTGAGAAGAAAACTCATGCTATCTATCTTGGGTCGCGAAATACTAGACAAATGGCAGCGATCGTTACATATAGATACCAGACAGCTCTTGTATAATGAGTTTGTCGTAAGTCTGGACTAAGAGGCTTGCGAACATTTTCAGATAGCAAAAGGGCCCATAATAAGTTTTTGAAATCACATCGAAACAAAAAAAGGAAAGATGAAACGGGATCTTCGATATCGATTTCCCAGGAGATGGGTTGTTAATCCTTCGTTTTGTTGGATAACACTCCAATATCAGGAAATCAATTTTGGAAGGTGGTGATGTTTCTGATATTTTGAATAATATTGACGAATTTGGAATCACAATTGCAAAAAAGTCAAACATGGACTGTGTACAGTAGAGATTTTCTTAACACAATAACTATTTTCGTATAACGCAAGTAGTAAGGACAAATTCATTTCTAAAATAAGAAGCGAATGGCCAAAACAAGGTTTCGTGAAAGAACACATGCTAAAAGTGTAAATTTGATTTGCATTATATTACGATAATTGGGTTTACAAGTTGCCGCTGTAACTAAGTCCCTGTGCTTAACAAAAAGATATCTGTCTGAGAAATAATCAATTGTGGGTGTCAGGTTCGGAAACCTTAAATCGACAAAAATGTCATATGAAATGTATTAGTAAACTTAGGTTGCTGATGTAGCTTATAATCTCTGACGATAAAAGCAACTACATATGATCTGAGGGCGTAAGTGGTCCCTTTTATACCCTGAGGACGAATATATAGACATTGTAGAATAGAGATTAACTCGGCCTGCATAGTACGTGGCTAAATTGTAGATTACCTAATGGCTAATCCAGTTGGCTCAGGTCTATGATAGACGTAACAGTGGGTTGATTGTCTGCATTAAATCTTCTGCTTTAAAGTCCAGTGCTATTTTAATCGTTCCACAAAATAAAACTGAAATATAACCCCATCATCCTTAGTAATAGAAACAGAATCTAGTCATCCCAATTCTTAATAAAGAGATATTGATTGTATATGTTTCAAAATATCATTGCAAATCATCCAACCTATTGAGAGGTCGTCCAAATAGCTGCATATAATCAATCCTGAAATAGAAACACTAACATCTACAACATCAGGTCGTATCGTTGTCACGGTAGATGGAAATGAGTAACAATATCAAGAAGTTCAATTTCGGAAAACATTAAAACTCATAATCTTTGTCAAGCACCTGTCACAATTTGCAATTATAAGGATACAATGAAGTCACCTGGTTAATATACGTTTAAATTAAGCAGTTTTTGACTTCATTAATACTCTATCCCTCATCCTTTTTGTCTCGATTAGTCCGCCAGGTAAGGACATTCGTGGTCTAGTTATACAGGAACTTAGTATAACTAGAACCTAGCTTAATACTGGAACTTTAGTATAACTAGAACTTAGGCCCCGTAACGATAGACATCCTACCACTCAAAGAACGGCCGTAACAATTAAGAACGAAGCGTCAGGAAGATGGGTTCCAGGAAATCTTTGCATCTGTTGCGAAGTCTACCTTTTGCACAACCTAGTTGCACTTTCAAATTGAGGCGTCGTCATTTAGACACGATATTTGTGACGCTTGATTTCCCATGTTTCCTGCTCTATCAATTGTTTCAAGCTGATTTCAGGACTTTCGCAGCAAATGATTTACGAAGGTCATTAATAGGGGACAGAGGAGATTAAAGAAATTTCAAAGTGCGACAATAAGCCCACTGCAAATGCTCGTAACCTAGATTTTTATTGTTAAATTCTGAGAAAGAATAAACTAGGTTTAGAAAGATTTAGCGTATTGCTTAAATAAGTTCTGATGAAGTCTGAATGCAATGTCTTTTGCAGACAAATGAGATTCTGCAGCTAAAACGTAAGCAGCGTTCGGTTGATTGCATACTATACGTTTTCTTAGGGTGGTTCAGGTTCTTTTCCCTGTGGAGTCACAGACTGGTTCTGGAATTGATATGAGCTTTACGTGTTTAAAAAAGACATATGAAAATTGGGGTTTTAAGTAGATGTGACATTATTAGTTTCCAGGATGGATATTTCAAGTCCGAATAGGTACTTTAAAGTGACCGAAGCATCTATGAGGATGAGGTTGTTAATTTACTGCAAATTATCAGAACCTTCTTATAGTTTAAAAGTCTTAACTTTTTATTTATAGATTCTTGGAGCACAAACGTGGAGACGCTATAATCGAGCAAAGGCTCATTGTAAGAAAATGTGTGGGAACATTGTTTATGAACGATTTAGAGCTCTCTCCAAAGGTTAGAAAAGAAAAGCAAAGAAACTATACAAAGATACTGAAAAAAAAACAACTTGCTCCTTCGTTGCTCTTATCAAGAAGGTCCCATTATTTTTCTCACATGAACAGAAGTATATGCTTGCCCACTGGTGCTCAAGGAAATAGGATGTAGTTTTCGCCGTAGTCTGGTCTAGTCGGTACTAGTTCAAGTTCTGTTGTTGTGGAGATCACAAAAAAAGGAATGCAATCAAATCTTTCCATAGGTACTGCAAATAATCGTTATCCCTAATTTAAATACACTCCTCAAAGCCTTCGAGAAAGTATGCACCGAAGGAATTATAGTAAATTGAGAAAGCCCACCTTTCTTCTATCCCCTTGTGGCGACAAGTCAGAACCGGATTACAAAAGAAAAGCCTGTCACAGAAAATGCAAGCTCAAAGGGAGACTAACAATGGCTTTTGTTTCCAGCAATAGTTCATGTGGAACCAAGCTGAAATTGGCATATATTTAAAATGTCCCAAAAACGAACATACGTGAACATTAGAAGACAAACATACAAATCAAAGAACCAAGATTTAGATCTGACCAATTTATGATTAGAACACAGAATGAATGATCAGTTACATGAAACTCTTAATCAAAGTGAACTACTGTTTGAAAACTAAGCCCAAACTAGTTTATCGACCTAGAAACAATGATTCCATACTCTGATTCTGTTTCCATTTAGAAAGGTACCTGATGTACATAATATTGTACAAAACACAGATGGCTTAGAGCGCAGCTTCCTCTTGATTTCGTGGGGAATAAACCCACATCTTGTGAGCATTCGGCCATGAAAAGGGAAGTTAAAGAGCGGACACATGGCTGATTGCATGGCTTATTACTGCATCAATCGTACCGATCATCGACAGTAAACATTTCGATATCACGCTTTTGCAATGTGAATGTCTAGCCCTTATAATCCTCCAATCCTTCATCAACTCTTCACATACAGCACTGCCACTGCTAATGGTTGCAACACAATAGATCTGTCTCGATTGATTCGCCTTGTATTTTGAATTTAATTCCCTACAAAATGCGTTTAGCCCTGTAATCAAGCTCAACTCTCAAAAGGTCAAGAAAAATAACAAGAAGCCCCTGGCATTCGCATTGGCGACTGAATCCCGTCATGTGTAGCTTCTTTACCTTGTGTAACTTACCTTTATGATTTAAAATGGAACACCCGTAGTAATGACACCATCGGTGCAACTTAGGCCCCTACACATATAACTTGCACTTGTGCAGAAAACTGTCACCCAGAAACAATCTGGGACAATATTATCAATTTCAGGTGCTTGGTTGTCCATTGCACTAATGTGCGCTCGTTCCATCACATCATCCCCGGTGAACATCTGCAGCAGCAGAAGGAGCGAGAAGGAACGCATAGACTTACTTTTCGCAAACAATTAGTGACACTAGTCCATGTGACTGACGTAAAGTGCATTATCACATTACTGCGTGTGTGTTAGGACCCAATCTTGCTGCTGACCCTTACCAAAATGTCAGATACTGCTTTGGGACATTTGAGTAAACTCCGTTTGCTTTGGGGTGGTGACTACTATTCTTGTAGGATATATTTAGTGTTTTGATTTCCTACGTTTCTGAAAGAATTTCCTTCCCTACCTTGAAAGACGGCATACGACCTCTGTTACACCAGGAGTTATTATAGCTGGACTCGGATCAAGGCGCGCGAGGTAGAATACACCCTTTAAGTCTGTTGCTTTGAGAAAAGTGCTTTGTGAGACTTTTGCGAATTGATTTAGTTTAATTTCTGGTACTCGGGTTTTCTTGTTTGTATAGTTACCTACTTGTTCCTCTGGTACTACTTATTAGTATTCTATTGGTATTTCAGCTTATGCAAAAAGTTGACAGTGTGGATTCAAGAATTGTGTACTCTAGCCACTGTGTGTTTCATTTCTTCTGCTCGTGTCATTCAGGTTCTTAGGGCAAAGACTTGATATCAACCTTTACTCTTCGCTCGCAAATACATTCAAATAGCCAGTCGGCATACATTCACGCACAATTTTCAAGGGCCCACCAGCTTGAGGGCCGCAGACTTTTGTATTCCTGATTTATAGTTGATTCCCTGTTGTTGTTGTTAGCATTGCGACTGCCAAAATACGGGTTTAAGGCATCTGCCCCATCAATCCAACGGAGTTTGGCAGTAAGGACAAAGAGCTTTTCATCAAAGAAGGCGAATTATTTGATAATGGTAAAATGTCGCCGCTGGATAGTAAATTGATCACATCGCAAAGTCAAGACAGTCAAATGGTGTCTTCGATTTCAACGTCTTCGTCCACAACACCCTTTAGAGTAAATGGTGGCGTCAACAATTCCCAAGTTACTTTCAATTCCACTTCGACGACTGCGTCTTCAACTTCAATGCTGTCTATGAAGAATCACAGAAAACAGAACCGTCGGAAGCATAAGAATTCAAAATTGGGATGCTCAAATTGTAAAAAGAGAAGAGTCAAGTGTTCTGAAGACTTGCCTCAGTGCTTAAATTGCATAAAACATAAAGTTAAATGCGGTTACTTGGATTACACTGATGAACAGATCCAGGAGTTATTAGCGGCTAAGCAACAACTAAAGGAGGACAATTCGTTATCACCGTCTACCTCCAATGGAGCTGGGAATGCTAAAAATGAACCAACCTCAATGAAGAAAGCACCCACTCAAGATGGTTCTCCTGTTTTAGATTCCAGCCCTCAACATTTACTGAATTCTGCCTTTTGTTCAACAATGCGATATGCTGAGTCGCCAGACAATGACACAGACAATAAGATTATAAATCCAACTTCCTTCAATGGTCCTCCGAGAGCATCCTATGACAATTCAGTGCTCCAGTCAAAAGAACATGAAGCATTTGTTCCTAATGATTCCCTCCGTGCGTCAGAGATCATAACGGTCAATCTGCAAGCAAACGGTAATTTCCCCCCACATCTTCAGCATCAATCTAGTGCCTTAATGCAGCAACTCTCCAATGGTACAAATCCTCCCACAGTGAACCTTAGTCCTACAATATCACTGTTTGCACATGCTGATATATCTGTAGGAAATACCCTTAGTCATCAGCGATCAGTTTCTTTTCAAGAGGATACTGCTACAACTCCTGAAGGAACTATCCCACAAAACACTCGACTGATACAATCCCTGCAAGTGGACCCTGTTCTGTATTCTTCTCCTTTTAGCAGTGCATCTACTCCTACCATTGTTAATAATGTTGGCTCACATTTTGCAATACCTACATCCCAAGAAATCTTTTCACACGCCACGAGCAACCTCGTCCAGGAACAATTAGTTCAACAGATGATCACAACAGACTTTGACAATTTGTTGGCACACTCATCAACTACATCTGATGCTATTATTTATCCGGTATATTCTATTCAACAACACAATGGGCAGAATGATAGGATAATTCAAACGACTACTGCTGTGGCATTTTCTGGAAGTCTGTCACTGGCCCGCTCCTCATTATCATCCCCAACTGTTATTACTTCTCCACCTCCACCTTTACCAAATGCTATCAGATGTGTCACAACCTTCAGGAATATTCAAGCTGATGTTAAGGATTACCAAGATTCTTTGAAACAGAAAATTCTGAGACTACAATTAGGTACGGGAAATCTCCATACCGTCAGAACAATTTATCGAGCTTGGGTGAAGACATTCATCCAGTTGGCATTCCTGTCCAAAATGATGTTTAGTTGTTTGTTGAACTTGACCACTAATTACTTGCTTTCTAATCCACTTAAAAACAGGAAGTCCTTAGAACGGTTATCATTGCGTGATCGAGAGAAGACATTAGACAAACTTGTGGTTCTTTCAATTAAGCATTATGCTCGTGTTATTAGAACGTTGAGACATAACTTGAATAATAATACGGCGGCTGATATGTGTTCGCGTGTATCATATGTTTTGAGTATAATGTCAATCTATGACCCAGAAGCTACAAACAACTCGATGATTTGTTTCCGAGATGGGCTTTTCTCGGTGCTAACTCATACTTACAATAATGTTATGATTAAGAGTCGGAATCTATCTGTACAAGAGAATATTCCATTGATACATTTATTCATGTTGAAGAACTTGCTGAAATCGGTATATTATCCTTCATACGATCCCACTTTTCTTAAAGAATTTAAGCTGCAGTTGAGTTTATTTCGCTCTTTGATTGGAGACATACGTCTTACAAAGCTGTTTGAATACTTGGAGGAGTTTACCGCATTCGTGGATGAAATAAGCGAGAAGCATATTCCCATATTGATTTCTGAAGTGGATAACCTTGAAAAACAACAGGACTTGCTCCTTGATATGTTGCATAAGTGGACAAGATTGTTTCCTTCAAAGTTTGTTTCGTATAATACCAAGACAAATGACTTGATTGAGCAGCTACTCTATCTTTTCTTTATGGCATTAAAGCGAACCTTGAATAACATGTTTCCACAAGTGAGGTTTTTCTTTATTCAAGATTTTGGTTCACCATTGATATTAGAAGTCAATGAACACGGATGCGATTATGACATTTATAGGAACATGCCCACGGAACCATACGCACTTAGTTCGGGTTTTATTATTCATCCAGACGGTATACTCCAACTCAAGAGGATTGCAGGGTATTTGCTTAGAGTAAACAAGTTTTTTGATAACCGTATTGCGTTGATTTATGGTTTACAGGTGAATAACGATGTGGCTTTTCACATCGAAGGTGACATACGTGCTTGGCGTGAATCGATCACCTCTTTAAGCCAAACTCGGAAGTATTTTGTTGATAGTATTGGTTTAAAAGAAGTTTGCATGAAGTCATTCGCTCACTCTTACATTAGAAGGTACAACTATCCTCACGTGCTGGGAAACAACCTGGAGATGCCTGAAGGTGACCTTTTAACCCAGGAAAGTTTGGACTTCGCAACATTAATGCCTAGTGGATTCTTACCCAATGACCATGTTGGGAAACCGTAGGTGTTAGGTTACTTTTGGTTTGATTTTTTTGTCTCGAGACCAAGAAATTAAGTGGACAGGTACCCTAGATTTCGTTCTTTTGTTTGCTGTTTGAGAAATTACTCAGATTTCTCCTTGTAATAATATATCGGTGTATCGTGCACATGTATTAATAGTATAAATATGAATTATATTACTCAATTGTCAAATCAAGTTTGTAGATCACCAGCCCCACATTTTGGAACACTTTTTTTTGCAAACATAATTTCAATCTACACAGCAATATTGTTTTGCAGGACAACAAAGACTACGCTTCGCCCAAAACCTATGAGTTCAGAAGACGAAACCGAGTACAGAGCATTGCTGGGCACCCTCCTGGCATTCTACAATTTCATCGAATTCGAGAAAAGTAGAGTTATCAAGCACCGGCAAATCAAGTACCTGAGTTTGCCGAAGAAAGACAAAGACTTGTTACCGTGGTTTCCCAAATACATCTCAGACTTGGAGCTTTGTATTGAGATCAATGATCAGTTTACTAAGGAGCTTGCAACTAAAATTGCTGAGCAATGGGGAGTACCATCAGACCCCAGTTTGTGGGCCCCTGCAACTGATGATGACTACGATAAAGTGCGGGTGACTTTACTCCAATTGGCCCGTGAATGGAGTACTGACGGTGAAACTGAGAGACAAAATACATTTGGAAGGATAAAAGAAGAATTAGAAGTGCTTTATCCTGATTTGAAGTCCAGACCCAATATTAAGATACTTGTTCCTGGGTGTGGCTTGGGCAGATTGGTTTTAGATTTGGTTAAGATGGGATTCTGGACACAAGGTAATGAAATCAGTTATCATATGCTTTTAACATCCAATTTCATACTCAATTATTGCAAATTTGCTAACAGCTACTCCATTTTCCCTTACATTCATAAGACTTCGCACTTGGTAAAGAGGAATAATCAGTTAAGACCAATAACCATTCCCGATTCAAATCCAATGGATATCTATAACCTAAGCGAGGAAAACCCAGACATCCCCTATGGAGAGCTAATGTCAATGACAGCAGGTTCCTTTATTGATTTATATGGTGATCCTGAAACCAAGAGTAGCGGAGATGATTGGACTCAGGATGCCCAAGCTAACGAATTCCGGTCCCAGAATAAAGAGGCATTCGAAGTAGTGATAACAAGTTTTTTCCTTGATACTGCTTCTAACATTATTGATTATATTCGAACCATACGATACTGTTTGAAGACTGGTGGCCGCTGGATTAATTTTGGACCACTTCTATGGCATTTTGAAGATGATTTGACCATAACCCACACTCATGTGCAAGATGGATCTGCGTCGGCGCCTCAGACAGTTGCCTCCCTGTTGAAGGGATTGGAATTGTCCCGAGAGGACTTACTTGACTTGATAAAGAAAATGGGATTTGAGTTTGAGAAACATGAGAGTAACATTCCTACAAAATACTCTAACGATGTGCGTGCGTTGGGGGGTTTCATTTACCAATGTGAATATTGGGTGTGCAAGAAGGTATCTGAGGTTCAGGAACCGTAGCGCTCAAAACAAATCACAACCAAAATATGACACATCTGATTATTCTTGAAGTACTGAAACCATTTGCCGCATAATATTTTAGTAACTGAATTTTCAATAATTAACATTATTTATTTCTACTAAAGTCTTTTTCATTCTTTTATATCTATTTCATCCATTACTTACAGCTTTCGCGCATCTACGTAAGTTTTCCCTACCCTTGTTAATTAGATATCTGTCAGGCCTAGATGCCTACCTAATTCGTCTTAGGAGTAGTCTTACTTCTCCTTTTGGTACCCTAGTTTTACACAGGTTACGTTTCATTAGTTATTCGTATTCTTGCTCTGAATGTAGCCACAAGAATAAAAGGGACCGTCCATGACGCTGTTTGGACTGTACTACTATTGTTCCTTAGGTTGGAATTATATATTAACCGACGCCCGAACCTAACAATATCCCCTTTGAAGGCATTGGTCCCTCTTTTTGAGAAAACCTACCACTAAGTGCGCCAACCAGAGACCTGTGACGTTTGCATTAGGAAATGACCTTTTTGCACTACATTAACTATCATCAAATTCACCCCTAAAACGGTTTGCCATGCCACAATCATTACTTGTTTATCGTTATCGTTTGTTGAATAGTTGATTCAACATTATTGACATCATTTGCAACCAGCTTGGAGCACCCATAGCGTTGCAGGTTATTATCTAGAGTGTTTGAGACTATAAATAGTGGCAGCGGGAGCAGTACAACGGAATTAAGAGTGTCGTGGTTCTTGTTTAATGAACCTTTAGAGAAAAGTATTCCGTTTTTTTTGATTGTCATCTTCTGTGGAATACCGCATAAACCGTGGAACTTGGACATATTCTCAGTACCGCGACAGATTTCAGAGTGACAAGCACAACATCTAAAACCGCACATATACAGCATCGATTATGAGTTTTCCTAATCCTGTGACATCCGTCAAGTTGGTGCTTCTTGGAGAGGCAGCAGTAGGGAAGTCCTCCTTGGTATTACGATTCGTTAGTAACGAGTTCCAGGAGAATAAGGAACCCACAATTGGAGCGGCTTTCTTAACCCAGAAGTTGACCATCGGAGACAGAGCTATCAAATATGAAATCTGGGACACTGCAGGTCAAGAACGGTTTGCGTCCTTGGCTCCAATGTACTACCGTAATGCTCAAGCAGCTTTGGTGGTGTATGATGTAACAAAACCAGCTTCATTTGTAAAGGCAAGACAATGGGTTAAGGAGTTACACGAACAGGCTTCGAAAGACATCACTATTGCATTGGTTGGTAACAAGTACGACTTGGTAGAGAACGATAACGACGAAGATGTTGTAAGAAAGGTGAACATCGAAGAAGGGCAGAATTTGGCTGATGAGGAAGGCTTATTATTCTTCGAAACCAGTGCTAAAACAGGATACAACGTCAAGGAAGTGTTTGTAGCTATTGGGAATAAGATCCCTGAGGCTTCTGCGAATAATGCTGATACAGGCAATGGCCAACCATCAAGCGAGGGCAGGATCGACTTGAGTGGCGGGGGGAACATGAACAATGCCACATCTGGTTGCTGTTAAGCTAGAAAGTCCTATTATTGTTATGGGGAAGGGGTTGGATTTATGTGACAATTGTCTTTATGGGTAAGGCGTTGAAACGTTTAGCTTGAATTACCGCATTGCTTTCTTTTGCTTCATCTGCCTATTATTCTCATTCATTTCACTGGGGTGCATTATGCTTTCTACGTTGCGCTATGTTACACAGGACTCAAACTGCACTGTCGTTAGATTATCTTTCGTAATCCATGTGGAGTTAGTTCTTATTACGTAAACTTTGTTTAAAGACCAAGATGCGTGCAATGGTGCCGCAAGCAACCAAACAGAGGCTCGGCTAATTCTTCTTATCTCGTTTATAACTAATGTATGTTCATTTAATTTGTAAAGCCAATAACCTGTACATTACGGTGGAGATTCCTTTTTAATAGAATACGATCGTAGTAACTATTGAACTCCGTACTGAAAATTTTACTTTGGAGAGAAACTACTGATTCTTAGAAAACAAGTATATACAACTTATAAATTCAATTCCATCTTCTACAATCACCCAATAGCACAATGGTTTGCTTCAAGGTGGCCTACGTGCCAGAACACTTTTCCACACCTTTATTCTTTGCTAACGATGAAAAGTACTTTTCCGCCAGAGGAATTAGTATTGAGTTCGTCCCTGTTCCCGAAGGTACCGGTCGTTTAATCAAGCTTATTAGCAGCAAGGAAGTGGACATTGCCATTGGATTAACCGAGGGTTTCGTTGCAGATATCGCCAAGGGGAATGAAGCTTATCTGATAGTTGATACCTATGTCAAATCGCCCTTGTGTTGGGCCATCAGCTCGGGCAGTGGGAGAGACGATATCCAAAAGCCTGAAGACTTGCAAGGAAAGGCCATTGGTGTTTCCAGAATCGGCAGCGGATCATACATTATGTCGTATGTATTGGGACTTCAATTGAAATTTGCAGAGCCATATTTCAGCGATTTCAAGGTGTGCTCCAACTTTAAGAATTTACGGGACTCAGTCAACCACTCCATCGACGATCCCTCCTTGAAAAGTGATGCATTTATGTGGGAGCACTTCACATCCAAAAAGTACTACGACAACGGTGAAATCAAGAGAATCGGCGAGATATACACTCCTTGGCCTTCGTGGGTGATTACCGTGAATCGTGATATTTTGTCCAATGAACAGTCGGCAGTCAAGGACTTCATTACTGCAGTCAATGAGGGTATTCAGCACTTTTTGCAAAACCCTGTAAAGGCCACCAAGTGGATCAGCGACAATTTGGACTACAGCGAAGAAGATGCTCAGGCTTGGTTACAAACAGTTAAATTTAACGAGCAATTGGGCCAAGTTCCTATCGATTGGGATCGTGTAGTTAAGTCTACAGCCAACACCTTGAAAATTGCCGGAGTTTTGACTGACGATGATGCTACCATAGCCGCAAGATTAGCGGATGGAATTCTTAGTAAACCATTGTAAAGATATTGCTCCTTCTGCCATAGTGAGATGAAAAGGTAGTAATAGAAGAATACTTAAATTACTCTGCATAATCCCAAATCGGTTTTGCAACATTCCGGTCCGGTTGGTCCGTTCCTCCAATCCGACTCGTGGGGCAAAGATATTTCCAGATTTTTGACTTCGGTCGAGATCTGATTCTCGGAGTTCCCCGGAGAAACGGAACTTTCATCATCAGTTCTTATCTCGAACTTGTGTCACCCAGTTTTAATACCAGAAATTCTGGAGTTAAGAACACATATAATCCCACAAAACATTAAAAAATGGTCATACAAATGGACAAAGAAAGAAAGATGGGTTTCACCAGTAGGAATTGACTCCCTTCTCTCATCAAAACGCGTAGTGATAAGCATATTCTCATAGGATAAGTTGCCCATCTACCAATGATGCCAATTTCACCTACTTTTAAAACACACCTCCAATACATTTCTTTGGATGAGACATGAATCATCCCCTTTTCGTCACTAACTAATTGCGTCAGATGACACTATGGTCCAGATTTGATATCTAGCCAACAGAGTCAAAAACCCACATACCCTCGTAGCTGCCCTCGGTACCGCATAATGGTGGGATATGCGCAATGTTTCCTTTGTTATCAGAGAATGACTCCAAGTCTCCATAATCAGTGGTCCATTTTTTGGTTACTCCGGGCAACACAATACAGGGACTTAGTATGCGCTAATTTTGAATAAATATAAATAGGAATAGAATCCGGGCAATTCCAAATTCCCACCCAATTTCATCTTTAGTATATTATTTGTGCTCGGTTTTAAGAGTAATAGCAGTAAAATAAAATGGTGTTTTCAACATTAGATGGTGTTCAAGTTCTCGCTCCAATTAGAGGAGTTCCACAATATGAAGGTTCTGCCTCCACCTCTCAAAGTGACATTCTAACTAAAAAGGCGTTATCATTCGTGGCCTTGTTGCATCGATCCTTTAACAGAACCAGAAAACAGCTATTAGGCAACAGACAAAAAGTCCAGACTCAATTGGCAGAAGGCAAAGCCTTAAGTTTCCTCGACGATGAAGATCTTGTCAAAATGAGAAATGACCCAACCTGGATCGGTTCCTTCCCTGGAATAGGATTGGCTGATAGAAGATCGGAAATCACAGGTCCTCCAGAACGTAAGATGGTGGTCAATGCTTTGAATACTCCGGTTAAAACATACATGACTGATTTTGAAGACAGCAGTTCTCCAACTTGGGCCAACGTCTTAGATGGTCAAGTTAACTTGTATGATGCTATCAGAGGGCAGATTGACTTTGAAAACCCAGAAAATGGTAAGTTCTACAAGGTTGACACTTCGAGACCCACTCCAGTTATCTTGGTGAGACCTAGAGGTTGGCACATGGTTGAAAAGCATGTTCTTATTGATGGCGAGCCTGTTAGTGCCTCTCTTTTTGATTTTGGTTTGTTCTTCTTCCACAATGCAAAACAGTTGATTTCTAATGGTTTTGGTCCTTACTTCTATTTACCCAAGATGGAGCATCACTTAGAAGCCAAGTTGTGGAACGATGTCTTCAACGTCGCCCAAGATACCTTGTATATTTCGAGAGGCACCGTTAGAGCCACTGTCTTAATTGAAACATTACCAGCAGCTTATCAAATGGAAGAAATTATTTACCAATTGAGACACCACCTGGCTGGTTTGAACTGTGGAAGATGGGATTACATCTTTTCCACCATCAAGAGATTGATCAATGATCCCACCAAAGTTTTGCCCAACAGAGGGCAAGTCACCATGACAGTACCCTTTATGGCATCCTACTGCAAACGGTTGATCAACATTTGTCACCGCAGACAAGTCCATGCAATGGGAGGTATGGCAGCTCAAATCCCTATCAAGAATGATAAGGAAAAGAATGACATTGCCATGGCCAAAGTTAAGGCTGATAAGTTGAGAGAAGCCACAATGCATTATGATGGAACCTGGGTTGCACATCCGGCTTTGGCTCCCATTGCGAACGGTGTCTTTGATGAGCATATGCCTACACCCAACCAGATCCACATTGTTCCTGAAGCCAATGTATCGGAACAAGACTTGTCCAACACAAAAATTGAAGGTAGTTTTATCTCCTCAGAAGGAATCAGGGAGAACTTGTACATCGCCTTGTGTTACATGGAGGCCTGGTTGAGAGGGTACGGATGTGTGCCCATTAACAACTTGATGGAGGATGCAGCTACTGCTGAAGTTTCCAGGTTGCAATTACACTCTTGGGTGAAGCATGGTGTTGTTTTGCAAGATACTGGAAAGCCCATTACTGGTGAATTAGTATCGTCTATTTTAACAGAGGAAGTGAGCAAATTGGATAAGAATCCGGGCAATAAGTTTGCACTCGCAGCCAAGTACTTGGAGCCTGAAATCACGGGTAAAACTTTGAGTGAGTTCTTGACCACTTTGATCTATGATGAAGTGGTAATTGCAGGCGAACCCATTGACCTCACTCTGTTGAAGGAGTAAGCTTTATATTTCATTATGAATTTACTTATTTATTAGTATTCATCACGTAAAAGTAATGAGAAAAGTATATGGAGCTGGTTGTAGCAAATGAAAACTTGTATCGCAAGTATTACAGGCACTAACACTAGTCGAAAATTCCTAGATTACTTAGTACACTAATACATGTGCGTCTTTGTAACCTCGTCTAATTGTAGTTGCTCAAAGGAGTAAATTATTCTACCCGAACTTCCCATGGGGCCATTCACGCATTTTTTGGTTAGAAGATTTCAAAGGTCATCCCAGTAGTAGTACAATAAAAAGACACCACTATATAAATATAGCCACTATAATTATCATAAGCTGTAAAAATAAATACTTGTTTTTACAAGTGCCTAATATATTTGTCTTTATTTTCCTCTTTTCAGTCCTGATCGGCATCCTTTATTTTCCCCATATTCCACAACGATACTGGTGATTGATTTGCGCAATTTGGGAGGGATCGAAGTCCTGTACTGTTGGCGTTGGGCGATCCCCCCGCAAAAACGGGATAAAAGCGACTGTCTTAGTAATAAACCTAATACTTCTTCTAACTGGCGATATCATCTTCAGGTCCTCTTAGGACTGGCTAAAAACGGCTATCGCAGGCTTCCATCAACCAGACCAGTCAAAGTGCACTTAGTTCGGATCTTTCGCAAGATGCCAGTACCGCCATATATGCGCCAGACCTTTGGCGACCAGAGACTCAAATTCGAGATGCTTGCACTGTTGGAACACAGTCATATAAAGCACGGCTACGCCAACCCTACAACTTCAGAATGGGCGACCGATGAGGGCAGAATTCCCCTGGCAAGAGAGAGAAATCGATATTCCAATGTGATTCCATACGATAGAACCAGAGTCCGATTACCCGTACTAGATGATGTAAGCTCCGACTACATCAATGCCTCATACATCCATCTAAGACTTCCGCTATCAGAAAAGTGTGTCACACGCTATATAGCGACACAGGGCCCTTTGAACACCACTATCCACCATTTCTGGGCAATGTGTTTCAACGAAAGCGAAAGACAGGGAAACGACGTAATTATCATCGCCATGTTGACTCCAACTGTTGAAAGCGACATGATCAAATGCTCTCAATACTGGCCTGAAGGCAACGGTGCTGTAGCTGATTTTTCCGACTCGTTGGCCAAAGATGGATCTTCTATTAGAAAATTGAAGTTGAGGCATGTGGCTACCGAATATAACGAGACTGGTGAATTCTTTGTTACCGAGTTCAAGTTAACTCTGAACACCAAGTCTAAAACTGTCTACCACTTGTACTACAACGGGTGGGCGGACACAAGAGTGCCTCCATCACTGGAGCCCTTGCTAGAGCTTTCCAGAATTATAACCAAATTGCAACTGACATCGGAACAAGGAGAATGCCCTATACCTATAGTACACTGTTCTGCCGGTGTAGGTCGGACCGGTACATTTATGGTATTGGACACCTTAGTACAGATGAACAACTTCCACGAACTTGGCTTTGTGGGTGATGATGATGACAAGCACTATGATCCTATCTTTGACTTGGTGGATCAGTTGCGGAATAACAGAATGATGATGGTGCAAACCATCCACCAGTTCAAATTTCTTTATCTGGCCTGTAGAGACTTCTATAAGGCTACATATTTCGATGAAGAGTTGGGGTAATTGCAAAGGATGGTAGAGAAGGCTTAAAGGGTAATTAGAATGCCTGCTATGTAATATTTTAATTTGTTTAAGCAGTTTTTATCCATAAAGATACGTATCTATTTGTATTCTGTAAGTTATTTGGGACTTATTTTCCAGTTGATATCATATAAACGCTATAAAGATCTTAACCTATTTCCTGTACAATCAGAATAGTTGCAAAAAAGAAAATACCAGTAAAGTTGATCCCCTATTGAATCCACATATATGCAACTACAACTAAGATTATTGTTTATCTGTCTAATTCGAGCTTTCTGCAATGGGTATCGAGTATGGCGCTGATTATTCTTCTCTGCTGGTTGTTCGTAGTATCATCGACTGGAACACCGGGTCAAATTCACTTTCAACTCTACTACTTTCACAACTCGCTTTGCAGGTAGAAGTGAGATCACCTGAAGCCGAATTGCTTGAGCCTTCACAATTAAAAGACTCAGGAACTCAAGTCATAACTCCAGAGTACATGCAATCACTACAGGTGCAATTATCCACTTTTTGGCTCACCTCATGTTTACAGAAATTACAGGATACATTGAAAGTGACAATATCAACAGGGCCAATTGTGATATCCGAGTTTCCATCCGCCATTATTCATTTGTTCAAGAATGAATCATGCGTCTGGGACATTGAAGTGTGTTCCACTCTGAGACTGTTTGGTGTTGAGATATGGCATGCAATTTTAGCACAGCCTTTCATATTTAGAGCTATCGATCGGAGTACTCAGTTGAATCTTATTGAGCAATTCCCGGGTCTTTTTGATATGAAAATCTCAGGACTACACTTGAAGGGTCTCGCATCTGAAGAGTACCAGAGATTGGCCCCGTATTTGAAAGTACACCAATTTTCAGAAGGTCAATGCCATGAGCTAGTGTATTCTCAATCCCTTACAAGATGTTATCAGGATATGCGTGATGATTGCCGAGTCAAGCAACGCCCTTCTCAACGAGACCATCCCACGGCAGAGCATATCAACACGTATACCAATTGGATTGAGCAAAGTGTCACACTCATGAAATCGGAAGTCAGTTGTGTAATAGGCTGTGAAGGGAAACGGTTGCAGGCTCTCCGACACCAAACAAACTGTCTCATTAAAGTACTAGATGTCAGCCAGAATGACAACTTAATGTTAGCCCGCAAGAACATCCCGCAAAGAATTATAGTGAGAGGACTTCCTGTAAACGTCGCCGAAGCTTTGAAGTCCATCCGTGGTATAGTGCAACAATACCATCTCAGTGAGTCTAATTACATATAGCTATATCTGGCTCCAATACGTCACCTTGTCATCTTCGCAACCTCCTATAAGTATATCCGGGTAACGCCGTACATCACAGCACATGGCGTACATTACAGCATTAACAGATGCCCAGAAGGGGGGTTTTTGGACCACAATGGTTTTTTCACAGTTTTCAACCTCTCTGCAGAATGCGATGCGAAGAGGTGAAGCAGTGAGAGAGCATTTTGAAAAATTTTTTCTCGAGGCTAGTATTTAGTATTGAAGATATCTCTTTTCTTTCTTTCTTGCCTCTTGTTTCTTATCACATCACTCTTCAATAATCATCATGGCTGACGGTGTTTTCCCAGGTGCTATTGGTATCGATTTGGGTACCACCTACTCTTGTGTCGCTACTTACGACTCTGCAGTTGAAATTATTGCTAACGAACAAGGTAACAGAGTTACTCCTTCCTTCGTTGCTTTCACTGCTGAAGAAAGATTGATTGGTGATGCCGCCAAGAACCAAGCTGCCTTGAACCCTAAGAACACCGTCTTCGATGCTAAGCGTTTGATTGGTCGTGCTTTCGATGAAGACTCCGTTCAAAAGGACATCAAGACCTGGCCTTTCAAGGTTGTCAACGACAACGGTAACCCCAAGATTGAAGTTGAATACTTGGAAGAAACCAAGACATTCTCTCCTCAAGAAATCTCCTCCATGGTTTTGACCAAGATGAAGGAAATTGCTGAAGCCAAGATTGGTAAGGCTGTTGAAAAGGCTGTCATCACTGTCCCAGCTTACTTCAACGACGCTCAAAGACAAGCTACCAAGGATGCTGGTGCCATTGCTGGTTTGAACGTTTTGAGAATCATCAACGAACCTACTGCTGCTGCTATTGCTTACGGTTTGGGTGCTGGTAAGTCCGAGAAGGAGAGACACGTTTTGATCTTCGACTTGGGTGGTGGTACTTTCGATGTCTCTTTGTTGAACATCACTGGTGGTGTTTTCACCGTCAAGGCTACTGCTGGTGACACTCACTTGGGTGGTCAAGATTTCGACACCAACTTGTTGGAACACTTCAAGAAGGAATTCCAAAAGAAGACTGGTTTGGACATCTCCGGTGATGCTAGAGCTTTGAGAAGATTGAGAACTGCCTGTGAAAGAGCTAAGAGAACTTTGTCTTCTGTCACTCAAACCACCGTTGAAGTTGACTCCTTGTTCGAAGGTGAAGACTTCTCCGCTAACTTGACCAGAGCTAGATTCGAAGACATCAACTCTGCTTTGTTCAAGTCTACCTTGGACCCTGTTGAGCAAGTCTTGAAGGATGCTAAGATCAACAAGGCCAACGTTGACGAAGTTGTCTTGGTTGGTGGTTCCACCAGAATTCCAAAGGTCCAAAAGTTGTTGTCTGACTTCTTTGACGGTAAGCAATTGGAAAAGTCTATCAACCCTGATGAAGCTGTTGCTTACGGTGCTGCTGTTCAAGGTGCTATCTTGACTGGTCAATCCACCTCTGAAGACACCAAGGACTTGTTGTTGTTGGATGTTATCCCATTGTCTTTGGGTGTTGCTATGCAAGGTAACGTTTTCGCTCCTGTTGTTCCAAGAAACACCACCGTTCCTACCATCAAGAGAAGAACTTTCACCACTGTTGCTGACCACCAAACCACCGTTCAATTCCCAGTTTACCAAGGTGAAAGAGTCAACTGTTCTGAAAACACTTTGTTGGGTGAATTCGACTTGAAGGGAATCCCACCAATGTCTGCTGGTGAACCTGAATTGGAAGCTATCTTCGAAGTTGATGCTAACGGTATCTTGAAGGTCACTGCCGTTGAAAAGTCCACCGGTAAGTCTGCTAACATCACCATCTCCAACTCCATTGGTAGATTGTCTTCTGAAGAAATTGAAAAGATGATCAACGATGCTGAAAAGTTCAAGACTGCTGATGATGCATTCGCCAAGAGACATGAACAAAAGCAAAAGTTGGAAGCTTACGTTGCCTCTGTTGAATCCACCGTCACTGACCCAGTCTTGTCTGCTAAGTTGAAGAAGTCTGCTAAGGAAAAGATTGAAACTGCTTTGTCTGACGCTTTGCAAGCTTTGGAAATTGAAGACTCTTCTGCTGATGACTTCAGAAAGGCTGAATTGGCTTTGAAGAGAGCCGTCACCAAGGGTATGGCTACCCGTTAAGATAGCTTTTAACAACTGTGGTTAATTGCTATATCTGTATAAAAATCTGTCATATCTTTTTTTAATTATTACGGGGTTTAATCAATGTACTGAAATAAACTGAAAATTACATGTAAAACAAAGTTTAATTAAAATTAATGTACATCTGTAACTGTATTTCTATTCTATAATACTGGTGAAATGAATTAATTATCGCTATCTTCCTCGAGAATGTAATTACCCAATTTGTCCATTTTCAAAGTTTTGACTCCAGAAGATAGAGCCTCAATGATTTTCTCATTTTCGGCTTCGTAGTCCTTCTCGTCTTCTTCCTCGTCTTCTTCTTGATCCTCCAATCCATAATCGTCTGATTCGTAATCGTAACTGGAATCGAATTCAGAGTTGTTGTCTTCACTGTCGCTGTCTTCTTGGGTCATGTCTGGTGCTCTCATTCCCATAACGGCATTTTCCAAGTCCTTGTCTTCTCTGTTGCCGGTGGTCTTCTTAGCATAACCGGAAGCCTTGACATCGACATCCAAGTCCTTAACTCTCGAGACATCGCGCTTAAAGTTGGGATATGCGTATCTGTAGCCCTCGCCGTAACCCTCGGTGTCAAGCATCGTAGGATCATGCTCAGGAGCATAACGAAACTTCTTCTCAAAGAAGGCTTTGATGCCCTGGACGTCTCTGTCAAAATAGAACTTGGCATCCTTGTGGTCTATGGAAACACACTGTGGGAAATCAATGACGACAAAGTCATACTCGTGGTCCTTGGCATCTTCAGAATCTCGTATGATGATGTTGAATTCGTTGAAATCACAGTGGATTAAGCCGTGGTTGGCCAACTTGACGATAAAGCACATCAACTCACTGTACAACTTCTTGTAGTCATCATGTTTCCTGAGATGCTTCATGGGGATACCTCTGATCCACTCCATTAGCACTGTGTGCCTTGAGTAATCGTAAGGGATTGGAACAGTGAAACCATTCTCGTGTAAAATGCACATGAACTCATATTCCTTCCGTGCTGCCAACTTCGACAAGTACATCCAGTTCGACGACAGTTTATTCTTCAAATAGTCTCTGTTGTTCTTGACAGTTTTGAACGACGTACGTCCTAACCGATGGATCTTCAACACTTTTTGCTGTCCGTCGTTGTCACTAACAGAGTAGATGTCTGACTCTTTACCTACCCCGATCTGGGACCCTACCGAGTAAATGCTCTCTCTGTTGAAGAGCGACTTCAACGCCAAAAAATCAAATCCAGAATACGTCAATCTGAACCCATCGTACTTGGCGTTTCTCAATCTAGAAACCAACTTGAGCTTGGCCAAGTCGCCTATGGATCTGTTGGTCCCTGTTGGAGATTTCATTCCTCCAAGCGCATGGATCATCTGTGTGGGCACCAACTCATGGTTTCTGGATCCCTGTTCAATGGCCTGGAGGACTTTGAAGTCGTCCGAGGTCAAGTACCTCATGTGGGAAGTATCCAACTTCATCCTATCAAAGCGTATATGTGAACTGTAACTGGTATATGTATCAACGGACAGTAATAAAAGGGAATCTCATCTCATCTGAAAAGTTGAATTAACTTAGTGTGCGCTACCATCTTTCACTTTGGCCTTTAGTCCTCACTATAACATTCATGCTCCACAGAATATATCTTATATGATAGTGGCTTTTTCTGCTATTATTTGACTTTAATGGCCAGGGACCAAAGAGGTAGAAGAAGAAGACCAAACTTCCACCGAGTTCGCTTCAGGACGTCCGGTCCTAAGCATCTTCCCAAAAGTGTTGACGTTAACTCTGAACACAATCTTGTACCTTACCATATAGTGGGTTCAACAAATGACGTTTTCTACAACGATTCTCAGGGGTATCTGGTGTATCCCTGGCACACGTTAACCCCAGCACCACAGCCATTGAAATTGAAATCTGTTAGGAATAATAAGAATAATAATAATAATAATAATCTTTTGTCGTTGAAATCTATATGTGTGGATCACTTGGCTAAAATGGCCAGCTGTTTAAGCGAACACCATTTACAGATATTGATGTGGAAAACCTGTGGAAAGCAACTATGGGCCAGAATCCTACAATTGCAAACCGACTCCTTTGACGTATTTAGGCTCTTTGCCACTGCCTATGGAGGAAATCCGGATTTCACATGTCACCATCAGAACAACTGTACGTCAAAGGACTCACTATTCGCACTACGCCAGTATGCCATTAATGCTTGCACTGTTGGTTTACCGAAGAAACATCGGTTGGAGAATATTCATTGCAACATCGACTACGAAAAATTGGCGGACCAATTGAATGCATTTAACGGCATCAGAGCGCTTTTGGATGTTTCTAGATGCTCCTCCAACTGGAACAGTGTCTCGTTCTTGAATCTATTAAAGATCGAGCTGTTGTGGGCTTTGGATCTCTCCAACAACAAGTTTGTCAATGACAATACACTTCGACTAATATCAAAAGCCGATGGAGGAGTGCTTCGCAACCTTGAGGTCTTGCGGATAGTAAATTGTCCTAACATTACCCAGCAAGGGATTGAGACTCTAGTTGCCAGTGACAAATTAAAGTATATCGAATGCGACTTTGTTTTGCCTCTAGAACCTTTCCATTCCCGATTTACACTGGGCAAACTGTATGTATTGGGCACTTCATGGTTGTGTTTGAATACAGAATCGAGGGAATACCAGAAGCTTGACCGCCCATTGAGCTTTATTGCCTCTGCTTTGGATCGGCAATTTCCTACTATTTTTAACTCATCCAAATATCGCCAAAGCCGACATCTTATTCTTGACATGGTCCTCTTCAATGAGAAGGTCTCACTCCAACACAATCTTACATCCTGTATTGAGAATTCATGGAAATCCCGACTAAGAAGTTCTCTTGGAAATGTAAGGACAGGAATGCCGTTCGTATACTTAAATGAACAGCCGCAACTGTCTAAGCCTAAGTGTCTGGAAATAGAAAAGGATCCAAAGATCTACAAAGTACAAAAGACAAAAAAGATATTGAAAAGAAAACCGCAAACCGCAAAAGAATATTTCGGTCTATAAAACCCTATTAAACTTTTAATGTCCATTTCTGAGAAGCCCCAAGAGATCTCTTGGGGTTGAAACATTCTCATTTCCATACTGACTTGTGGAAGGAGGCAATTGTGTGCCTCCTTCAAGTTCATCCAAAGTAAGAATTTGTTGCTTTGGTGCTGGAGGTTTCTTTCCTAGCAAACTTAACAAATTGGCCGATGCAGCATTATTCCGTGTGTTTGGGTTGGGACTAATGGGTACCTGTTTCATGTGCAGTTCGATCCCGATCCCGGTGCCATTGTCTAAACCCTGTTTTGTATCTTTTTTGCTGTACAATGCATCCAATAATGGATTACCTGCTTGCTTATCCTTTCCACCTTTCAAAATTTGTAACAAACTGGTACCGCTCTTATCATCCTTAGTTTCATGTGTCTGAGCGGGAGGTGTTGGCACGTTTAAAAGATCATTTAACAGTTCTCCTTGTTTCAACAATCTGACTTTTTGCTTTTTGGGAGCTTCCTTAACTGGCTCGAGATTAAGCTTATCGTCAATTAGTCTGTCGAGATCTTCTTCATCACTTGCAATATCAAAGTTTCTGTAGTCTCTTGCATGTTTTCCTCCGTCACCAAAATCTTCAAAATCCTCAAAATCTTCAAAGTCTTCAAACCCTCCAAAATCTTGCTCTATTGATTGCTTGATTTCATTACTTCCAGGTTCTGCAATATGGCTGGTTGGACTTGGTTGTTCGGGTATGATTTTGTTTGATTTCTGTGTTCCTTTTAAAATGGCAAGTAAATCATTTCCAGGAGTAATACTTGGTGGTTGTGAGATGGTTTCAGTAGTAATCTCGTTAGTGGGTTTGGTACCATCAGGTGTACGTGGAGTTGGTTGTTTAACAAGCAAACGTAATAAATCTGCGGATGCATTGGAATTCTTTCGGTTTCCAGCTGGTTGTCTCTTCAACAAAGTCATTTTCTTTGGGGCACTGTTATAATCTGTAACTGCACTATCTCTTAGTGATTCTTCGAGTTCATTTGAAGGTTGGCCAGAACTGAAAATGCCATGCAAATTTGAAGGAGAAGATATTGGCTTATTTCCATCAATGGACTTCTTCTTAGCACCAACAAGATCTAGTAACAATTGTGCCTTTGACCTTTTTCTTTCTGTTATTGCTGCATTTGTGGGATTTGAAGGAGCCTTGTTAAGGATACCCAAGAATTCGCTTGCATTGCCCTTAGCAGGTGAAGAAGATTGTTCAGCTGGAGCTTCTCCAGATTTGGTTTTGTTAAGAATTGATAACAATTCTCTTGAGTTTGCTTCTGACATACGTCTGTTCGAAGATGCAATAGATAACTTCCGTGTCTGTTCTTCCAGAACTGGAGTTAAATTATGTAAGCTTGGTGCATTATGCAGTGGTGTTAAGGGCACCTGTGGAATAATATTATGAGTTGGAGGTGGTGGTGGTGGTGCAAAGCCAGGGATGCCAGGTACAAACATGGGAGGTGCATATGGATGGAGGAATGGCATTTGTGCTTGCATCAAGTTTGGCTGCATCCAAGGTTGAGGATTTATAGCAGGAACATTAGCGGCTATATTAGCTGATGTGTGAACATCAGTTCCCTTCATCCCTTGAAGGATATTCAATAATTCTCTACCTGCATCCACATTTTCATTGGCATTAGCTTGTGTAATACCTAAGAATTCCTTCAACTTAAGTTCAGCTTGGAGCATCAACTCTTCCTCATCAAACGTTCCCTTATTCTTGTTCACCCAATTGTTGATCGCCTTTATCATAGTGGTCACTATAAAGTAATTGTTTGGGTTTGATTTCAGTTTCTTCAGAAGTGACGATATGTCATGCCATTGGATCTGTGCAATTTCGTTTCTGACCTTTGGTTCGAAATCGAAATCCTCAGGAACATTCTTGACCAAGTAAATCTTATAATTCTTACCCTTAATATTCCGGTCGATGACGTCGTTCTCATTCAAAAGTTCACGGCAATTGAAGCCTGTTTCTTCCTCTGCTTCTCGAATAGCACATTCTGCGTCTAATTCCCCCTTGGATATCTTCCCTCTTGGGAATGACCAAGTCTTGGACTCGACTCCCTTCACCAATAAGATTTTAGTCAAGTTTTTGTTGAAAAAGGCCACACCTCTCACCGGGATTGTCGACTTATACTTGCCGAATCTTGCAAGAGCTTCCGAGGGCGTACCCCAATTCCATATCAAGGGGCATTTCTCCAAGAGTTTTGTAGAAAACGACTTCAACTTCAATGAAGGTAACGAAGGATTTAATTGTCGAATGAAATCACTATAAAACCATTGGGCCTCTTCAACCTGGAAGAAAACTCTCTCAATCGATGATAAGTCTTCCTCGGGACAATTGACGAGAAACCTTGCGAGAAGATCCTCTAATACCAAGTCCACAGGCTGCATAGCCAACCCGTCCCGCAACTGTATGCTCATATTGATGGATCTGCTTTAGTCGTTATTAGTTTGAATGTGCAATATGTCTTTCAACCTGACAGTAGTCTTAAGTGTCTATGTTTTTTTTGCTCGGTGACATTATTTCGTTCGGTTCTGTATATGTCCGGGTAACACCCTTGTATGTAAGGAAAATTGAACTCCACCAAAATTGCCTTTTCTGATCCAGTCTGTGATTATTTGCTATAAAACCAAGGATCATTCTACCTACCAAAGTGTAGTCTAGGAACAGTAGTTCTATTGGTACCACAAGTACTCTACAATGAGTGTTTCCTGTGTCAGACACTTCTCTCAGAGTTTGCGGTGCTCAATCAAACTGCCAAGGTTTGCAAAGACGCTTTCTGAAGCTGCCAAGCCTGCGTTAAAAGAGTCGATACCGATCACCAGACCCTTTGGATTGGACTCGCCAGTGCTTTTGAACCATAAAACACAAGATGCATACAGTTTTTCACATCTTAGGAATGAACTATTCAGTGCAGAGGCCAGAGAAAGAAGACAGAGACAATTGGATCATGACATTAAGCATTCCCCCTTCTACGAGTCCAAGTCATTCGAGAACACCAAGGGGAAGATTTTCACCCCACCCATTTCGTACTTCAAACCTGAAAAATCAAAGCATTTCCCTGACTTTATAGGAGTCACATTGTGTGGGAGGGAACGAAGTTTATTTGAAATTTTGGAGGGTAACGTCAGCATTGTCAGAGTGTACTCTACGGTATCGGGAGAGAACTGTGTTAATTCTTACTTTCAGGTTGAGGACAAGGACTATTTAACAAGTGGGTTCCGGGATTTTGAGCTGGAATACCCCTTGGCACAAATTGTCGATATTAACATTCCTCAAAATTGGGTGAAGGGACTCATTGTTCGTATGTCCAAGTCGAATATTCGTAAGATGATTCCTGAAGAAAGACAAAACAAGTACTTTATCCTTCCAGATGATGTATTTTCTGCTTCAATGAAGGAGAAGTTGCACATGGATAACCAGTGTTCGGGTTACATCTACTTACTTGATAACTGCGGTCGTATCAGATGGGCTACAAGTGGGTACGCTAACGATGCAGAGCTCAGATTGATGTGGAAGTGTGTCAGAGGTTTGGAAAGAGAGTTGGCTTCCAGATCTGCTGATTAGTTTGACTTCATGTAATGTATTCCAAAATCTTGTATTTATTTATTTTGCAAAATATGATTTTAATTATTTGTCCACATTTTTGTATATTTAGGCCCAAATGTTGCAAAATATGTTCACTGAGACAAGGATCAAAAAGACAATACTTCATCCTAAAACCGGTACAATGAAAGTGGCTGTAATTAGACACCACCGAATTAGCTAGCTATGGATAAATTTAGTCATTTAATGATATTATCAAAGGTGTATTATTATATATATGCGGCGATTATATAGACAGGGGAGACAGTCCTTTGTTCCTTGCGTTGCACTAGACTAATTCACTACATTTAAAAGGGGCCTATATAATACACCGACAGTTTACCAAAGGATAGAAAAAAAGTATATAAGAGAAAAGAAACAGACTTAGTATTTAGTCTTGATGCAATGTGTTAATGTCAAATTGCCATCTACCCTCATTCTCCCTTAGTCACAAATGGGTACAATTTAGAGGCATTATTTCGAAAGCTCTGCTTTTGAAATGTTTATTGGGTTCTTCAAAGTCATTGATCATCTGCCATTCCTGATTTGCTGGTCCCTATGTACATGAATGTGGAGATTGATCTACGCCTGATTTTTAGTTAACTTGTTAATGCCGATTGAATGTCCATCGTAACATTACCCGGAACATACTCTTTTTTCGCATTAGTATTTAAACTTCTCTGATCTCGTAGAAAATTAATAAAATTTCCTCATCTTCAGTTTGCCTTCAAAAGATGCAGACAACATTTTGATTGAAAACGTATGTGAGAACATATTAACGCCTGATGGCGGCATGGCATGATATTCTTTAGATGATGAACTTTTCAATTGGGAATCTCTCTGACAATAATCCAAAAACAAAAAAACTGGAGAAAACCATTTAATTGATTTCTGACCTCGAGCAGAAGAATATTCGTTAATGCCATTAAAATTCAAACAACAATTTCTAACCGTTTCTTTAGTTTACATGATTTATTGGTATCAATGATCTGGGGTCGATAGCCCAACCTTTGACAATTGTAGTCGCTGTTGTAATTGTCTGTAGTGTAATGTCTGTAGTGAAACAGTGTGAGAGTAACAGAAAGCTAGTTAGGGCTAGAACCCTAACATAAGAATCACGTGCAAGATAAATGTAGTACACAAAAAGGTTACCTCCTTGAAAATGTCGCGCTTCAACGTTTAAAATGTATATAAGAGAAATGCCGGTTTTAGCACGTTATCATCACAATGTCGCATTCACAAACTTGGGATAGAGTATAAAATTTCAAACGTTTTGAAAAATTTTAAGAACTTTACTTTAGAAGGCTAACAACGTCAATCAAAATGTCTGCCCCAATCAACAAGGAAAAGGTTCAACAAGAAAGAGAGGAATTCCACAAGATCAGAATTACCTTGACTTCTACCAAGGTTAAGCAATTGGAAAAGGTCTCTGCTAACATTGTCAAGAACTCCGTTCAATATGACATCGCCAAGAAGGGTCCTGTTAGAATGCCAACCAAGGTCTTGAAGATTGCCACCAGAAAGACCCCTAACGGTGAAGGTTCTAAGACCTGGGACACTTACGAGATGAGAATCCACAAGAGATACATTGACTTGCAAGCTCCTGCTTCTATTGTCAAGAAGATCACCCAAATCACCATTGAACCTGGTGTGGATGTTGAAGTCACCATTGCTGCTTAAATTGGTTAGCCAATTTATTGCACTGTTCTTGGTGAAATGTATATATTTCTAGTATTCTGTTGTCATTCTTGACTAGTTGTGTTGTTTACCATTGATGATTTGCTGGATGATTACTTTCTCATCATATCCAAGTGCTCTAGGCGGGCCTTGTATTTTAGCTAATACATAGACGTTGTGGGTGTGCTATCAGGATTTGGTATGGTCGAATGTCGATTGCTAATGGTTTACCTTACTTCTTTAATAGTCTTGAATCTCCATCCAGAATGTGGAGACGTATTTGTATAATAAATCACTTCAATATCATTAGAAAAATATGTAACAACCAGAATCACCTAACTGTTAATAGTCGAAACAACTAGTACTAATACTATTACTACTACTATTACCTTTAATAATTCTTAGCCTTCAAGTCATCGTTTTTACTACTAATATGCAAAATAGCTGTGATGTATGTTCTAAGTGCGAAATGGGTTTTTCGGCGTAAAGTCGTGCTGCACACAGCAAACTAAGGAGATTCTCACCAGTAAAGAACTAATTAAACAGTTGGTACCACTAGTGGGGAAATCAAGTAAGGAGTAACTATACACCCCATCGTCAGCAGCATTTAAAAATAATCTGATAATGGTGTATGTCCTAAGACCAAGACTATACTATGTCGCCGCAAGAGGTGCGACCGGCCGGATGTCAGTGTTGCATCCGAGTCAGAAGGTGGCCCGTGCCTTGAGTACCTCTGCTACCAAATCAAGCAACACTTGGAAGTCGGGAAGTCGCCTTCTTAAAAGACGCAATGTCGCCTTAGTTTCCGGCGTGATTATAGTCGGATCATACATTTCCTTTAACCAGTCTAACTACTATAACTTGGATACGTTACCTTCGAAGAGTACCGGAGGTTCTATTCCAAGTAGTCAGAGATTCCTCAGCACTCCCTCAGCTGTTACCGATGATAAGAGATACTACTCCACTTCAACTTCTTCAATGTTCCAACAAAATAGCATAAGCCACCAACAGCACAAGGAGGGAGTGTTCTTGTTAAACGACGAACAGGTAAGCCATAAATTAAGAGAGTTCGAAGAAAGCTACTTTGTGAACAGGGGCAAAGGTGTCACAAGATACGACATTTGCCAATTGGCGTCAAACTCCCCCATTGAAGATGATAGAGCAGAAGAAATTGTCCAGGTACCATTATTACAGGATAATAATATTAAAACCACCACGGATTGGATGTTCTTTGGAATTTTCGATGGCCACGGAGGTTGGACTACCAGTTGCAAGTTGAGAGACCAATTGATCAGTTATGTGATTCATGAACTCGGAAGTGTCTTTAAGCCAGCGAGCGAAGAAAACTTGAGATACATTCCCACAAGTGCAACTATCGATCAGGCAATAAAAAACGGGTTCTTGAAGTTAGATCATGAAATAGTTAACAAGAACATAGAGAAATTGTTAACTGACAACAATAAGGCGAAGGCTGCAGAACTTTTGATGCCTGCCTTGTCAGGGTCTTGTGCTTTGCTCTCGTTTTACGACACCAACTCGAAACTTCTTAAAGTTGCAGTTACAGGTGATTCTCGTGCGATTTTGGGGTCTTTTAAGGATAACAAGTGGACCGTAAAACAATTAAGCATTGATCAAACTGCATCGAACCCCACTGAAGTCGCCAAAATTATTAGCGAACATCCAGACGAACCAAATGTAATCAAGAATGGAAGAGTCTTGGGTACCTTAGAACCCAGCAGAGCCTTTGGGGATTGTCGTTACAAGTTACCAGCTTCTATTCAAGAAAGAATTTACAAGCAATTCTTTGGCAGAAAGCTCCCCAACAACTTGAACTCACCCCCATATGTGACTGCTGAGCCAGTGATTACAACTACAAAAATAGACCCTGAGAATATCGATTTCATGGTGATGGCATCCGATGGGTTATACGAGATGTTATCCAACGAAGAGATTGTTGGATTAGTAGTCAAGTGGATGGAGAAGGAGAAAATGATAAAGCCCCAAAAATCATTCTGGAACTTTGGTCTTAGACAGACCGACAACAAGTTACCTGAAGTTGCGGATGTCACCAACGACAAGGCATCGAAGAGACCCATCAGAAAGCAGAAGCAGCCTGGCTCTACTTTAGGGTACTTGTTAGAGGACAAGAACGTAGCCACACATTTGATTAGAAATGCCTTGTCCAATGGTGGCTCCAAGGAACAGACATCAATGCTAATCTCTATCCCCAGTCCAATCTCAAGAAGATACAGAGATGACTTGACAGTGACTGTAGTCTTCTTTGGTGCAGACCAAAAGGGCGAACACAATTCCGGGAAGCTAGAAATAAACGCAGTTGCCACTGCTGGAGGAATCGATGCGTCCAAGCCAAAATTATGAGTGGTTGTGTTTGTGAATGAAGTTGTAGGTAATAGAAGGATTGCTTTTTATATTCAATATATTTATGTGTAAATGAAAATTAATAGTCGCATTTTGTAGAGAATTAAATGGGAAAAAACCAACCAAACCATTTCATAACTTTAGCCTTTTGAACTTGAGGACAAGAAAGTTATGGCTGAAGCAGCAATTGAATCGGGAACAGAGTTCCCCTACGAAGGTCTAGACCCTACTTCACAGGTTCATGTTGAAAGAGAAAACACAGACCCTGTAGAAGAGTTGGCCACAGAGGTTCTAGAGCCAAGTAATCATTTATCATGGGATTTGTTGGATCTTGTTCAGTCGTTTCCTGAGGTCAATTACAATAACGTATACAATAGCATGTTGCACACACCGGAAACTATCAATAGAACAGCATTTAGATTCAACCGTGTTGGTATAGAAGGGAAAATCGGCAGCTGTAAGGAGGAATTCAGACTTGCAAGTGTTGAAGACGCCACCAACTCCACATCTATTAACCGGAAATATGGCTCGAAATCAGATACCTTAAAAGGTAAGACTTCATATCTTCCTTTTAAACCAGGGGGAATATCTCTGATCACAGCTGCTCCCAAGGACGAAACTCTGCTTTTGCAGCGTAACGAATACGGCTTATTCGACAAACCCCAAGGGTTGTCAAGAGGTTTGGATATACGGCCAAAGGTGGAAGAAGTTGGCGATATCACCACCCTAGACCAGAATGCACTGGAGAATGCTGATCTCACAGGAGAACAAGAAGACAAAGTCAATGGGGAGAACGCCGTAGAGGAATTAATCGAAATTGATGGAACAAAATTGCCATTTGATTCAGAAGACTTAGAGGGAATTGTTCCTATGGACTTCAAAAGTATGAAGGAAAGTTTAGAAAAAAAGAATGAGTTCAAGAGAAACTGGGCGCATGTTGTTGATTTGGACCATCAACTTGATAATTTTGACGAAGTTGTTCCAAATATGGCAAGAACTTGGCCATTCGAACTCGACAATTTCCAAAAGGAAGCAGTATACCATCTTGAACAGGGTGATTCTGTCTTTGTTGCAGCACACACATCTGCCGGTAAAACAGTGGTGGCAGAATATGCCATTGCGATGGCAGCTAGAAACATGACCAAATGTATTTATACTTCTCCCATCAAGGCATTATCCAATCAAAAATTTAGAGATTTCAAAGAGACATTTAAAGATGTCGATATTGGTCTTATTACTGGTGATGTGCAAATTAACCCCGAAGCAAACTGTTTAATTATGACAACAGAAATCTTGAGATCAATGTTGTACCGTGGAGCTGATCTTATCAGAGATGTGGAATTTGTTATCTTTGATGAAGTCCATTATGTTAACGATATAGATCGTGGGGTTGTTTGGGAAGAAGTCATCATAATGTTGCCTGACCATGTCAAGTATATTTTGCTTTCTGCCACTGTTCCAAATACTTTTGAATTTGCAAATTGGGTAGGTAGAACGAAGAAGAAAGATATCTATGTCATATCGACGCCGAAAAGACCTGTTCCCTTAGAAATATTTGCATGGGCTAAAAAGGAGCTTTACAAAGTGGTCGATTCAAGGCGCCAATTTTCTGAAGTAGAATTCAGGAAACATAAAGATGCGTATTCTACTCAAAAGAAAGCCCCACCACCGGTTCACATGGGTAGTGGCAGTAGAGGTGGCCCAGGGGGGTCTGCACGCGGTGGCAACAGAGCCTCCACTCGCGGTGGAAGAGGCGGCGGGGCCAGAGGAAATCTTCTGAACAAACCTAATGGGGGATGGATGGCCAGGGATGGGCCCAACAAGAATACGTGGAATGAATTAGTTCAATACTTGAAGAAGAAGCAATTATTACCTGCAGTTATTTTCGTTTTCTCAAAAAAGAGATGTGAAGAATACGCCAATACTTTGGGAGGTTTAGATCTTTGCACTGCAAGGGAGAAATCTGAAATTCATATGTTCATGAACAGAGCAGTTTCACGTTTAAAAAATGAGGATAGAGAACTTCCTCAGATTCTTAAGATTAGAGAAATGCTTAGCAGGGGTATTGCAGTTCACCATGGTGGATTATTACCAATTGTCAAGGAATGTATCGAAATCATGTTTTCCAGAAATCTTGTTAAGGTGTTATTCGCTACAGAAACATTTGCAATGGGGTTGAATTTGCCTACCAGAACTGTTGTGTTCAATGAGTTGAGGAAACACGACGGTAGAGGATTCCGTAACCTTTTACCTGGTGAGTTTACCCAGATGTCAGGTAGAGCTGGTAGAAGAGGTTTGGATCCTACAGGTACTGTTATCGTAATGTCTTACACGAGACCATTAGAGGTGTCTGATTTTAAGGAAGTAACCTTGGGTACACCTACAAAGCTTCTGTCACAGTTTAGATTGACTTACAATATGATCTTAAACCTTTTGAGAATTGAAGCTCTTAGAGTGGAAGAAATGATCAAGCATTCCTTCAGTGAAAATAGCACCCAGACCTTATTACCAGAACATCAAAAGAAAATCATGGAACTTAACCAGCAATTGAAGTTCGTAGAAATCAAAGAATGCTCGGTATGTGGGTTGGAAAATGTGAACGAAACCCATGACTTGATTAGAGAATACGAAAGTGTATTTTCCAATATGATGCCAACTATCACGGAGCACCCCATTGTTAGAGCATCTGTTCTCAGAATGGGGAGACTTGTGTGCTACCGAGACAATTCCGGATCCGCTCGTATTGGTTTTATTGTGAGAGGTGACCGTAATTCAAAGAGATTACTAGTGTTAACTTTCTCACACGGGAAGGCTTTTGAGGAGTTTAGTTTGAAGTATAAGATACCTTATATCCCAGTAAGGTCATTATTGAGATTCTTTGGGACTGTGACTTATGGAGGAAACTTAAGAATAGAATCTATCGATGCAAGCCAGGTGACTTTCTTGGGAAAATATGGTTTGAAAGTGGATATGTCAAAGATAATACGAAATGACGAAGAAGAAGTTAAAATGGCCCAAGAACACATCACAGTACTCTTACGGTTCCTTAGAAAATGGTTAGAGGCGGATATTCCAAAGGCACAAATGGTGATACATGATCAACTTGAAAAGAAAAACGAGATCCTTTCAAAACTTAATGAGGTAGAATTCTGCCCCAATTTTAAGGATCATTATGCTATTCTTCATACGAGATCAACGATTGGAGATGAAATATCGGTCTTACAAAGATTGGTTTCAGACGACAATCTTGAATTGTTGCCTGACTATGAGCAACGTCTTGATGTTTTGCAGCGTTTGAAATTCATTGATAAGGAGCACAATGTGTTATTGAAAGGTCGGGTTGCATGCGAAATTAATTCTGGCTGGGAATTGATTATGACAGAGCTCGTACTTGATAATTTCTTGGGTGATTTTGCACCCGAAGAAATAGTTGCTCTTCTCTCCTGTTTTGTGTATGAGGGTAGAACCAATGACGAGGAGGATATACCGATGACACCACGTTTGGAGCGCGGTAAGCAGAGGATTCTCGATATCACTGAGAAACTTTTGAGGGTGTACAGCACTCTGCATGTTGTTTTGACCTCTGAGGAAGATGAGTTCTTGGAAAGAAAGAGATTTGCATTGATGAATGTTGTGTACGAATGGGCCAGAGGGTTAACTTTCAACGAGATCATGGAAAAAAGTCCCGAGTCAGAAGGGACAATTGTGAGAGTTATCACCCGTTTAGACGAAATCTGTCGTGAAGTCAAGAACGCAGCATTAATTGTTGGTGACTCTGGCTTACATTCAAAGATGTCTGAGGCTCAAGAACGTATAAAGCGTGATATCGTTTTCTGCGCTTCACTCTACTTGTAAGCTAAAATATGAACAAGATTATTGATACAAATATATACAAGAAACTATCGTTCGTTATCTCTTGGAAACCCGAAACTGTGTAATCAACCCAATCAATCCGTTTGGTCCATTAATTATCTTTTTTTCAATCAAGTTGCTAATCGTCCTTTCTCTGCCAAATTTTACCATGCATATACCGATTAACGTGTGAAAACTGCCAACAGCCGTGACATCACGGAGGTGCTCCTTGGCACTCAAATACTCTTCGTAGTCCTGGATGGGTCCAAACTTCATTGCACCTCTGAACAGTTGCAAATTCCTGTGGATAGTCAGTCTCTTCATGAATTCCACAATTATGCCATCGGTAGTCTCAAACTGACGGAGGTCTAAGCTTATGTCCTTCTGCAGCATGGACAAATATCGTGTATTGTCAAAAGTTGTATTTTGAAGCCAACAGGTATGGAATAGCTGTTTTCCAAGCTCTCTGAGTCTCGACGTAGTGTACCCTAGAGACCTTGTGTGAAAGCGTACTTGTTTATTAGCTCTCTCAGCTCCGTCTAGCCTGAGTTGTATGTTTGTCAACCCATATAGGATGCTTAACTTCTCTTCAACCAGCAAAGGGAATTGGTCACCCAAAAATGCTTGGACTGGCCGCACCATCTCTTCGATGTCTGCCATATTGGACATTCCAGAATTTCCTCTTATGAGGTTTGAACACTCGTATAGTTTCAGGAAT
Source organism: Lizanozyma gosingica (assembly GCA_030463055.1). NCBI lineage: Eukaryota > Fungi > Ascomycota > Pichiomycetes > Serinales > Debaryomycetaceae > Lizanozyma > Lizanozyma gosingica. Next base: position 63,198 of record JAKVQZ010000035.1, on the reverse strand, counting down.
CTCGAGTCCAGCAACACCTCGTCTCCCACAGAAGGCAGCTGGAACTTGTAGTGGTCTTCTGCAAATGGAGTCGCTGTACCTGGAGAGCTCAACTGTCGAGAACCCGAATATAGATCGTGACTCAGAACAAGATATGGATCATACGTGAACTCTTTGGAAGATAGCGAATACCAACGAGCACGCCGAACCCAGAGCCCTGTACACCGTCGTATACGTCCTATACATTGCATTACTCCGTTCCTTTTCTTAATTAATAGAAACTATAACTGCTGTAGAGAATACAGAAAGAGAGAATTCATCGCAGTCGGTTCTAAGTACTGTTTCTCACTACCGACTGAGATCATCGCCCGAAAAAATACCCTCACAAACGGCAGCGCTCGCCTTCTACTCTTGTACTGTTATATCACCAAATTAATTCCAACAACGAAGTAGTATGTCCTCCAAGTCTTCTGCTACTAAGAAGAAGACTTCGTCGTCTTCGTCTGGGTCTAAGGATGGCGTTGCTTCGACAGCGCCAAAGAAAGTGAAGATTCCCAAGAATTTTATCACTAGACCTTCTAGTGTTGCATCCTCTTCTAATGGGTCATCGCGCAAAGTGTACATCAACAGCGAGGTTCAAGATGCCATGGAGTTGACTAATGATACCATTGTATACGTTAGCAAGGTAGAAACTGGTGAACCCGGTGTGTTGGCGACCATCCATGGCGACGACCGAATTCTTGACACTAATGTTATCAACGTTTCCCTGGAATTGCGTCTGTTAGGAGGCATTCTATTGGGAGACCGTTTGCAGATCGTCAAAGCTCCTCAACCAGAGTACGCCAAATCCGTTTCCCTTTATATAGAATCAGTTGACGGCTCAGATTTCGATATTACTGAGAATAAGATACAAAAGTTGATCCTGAAGACGCTCCAGAGCACCGCTATTGTTTCGCCAGGACTATTGGTTGAAGTATCATTGCCTAAATCTTCGAATGCCGAAGAGAAAGTCAGCACAATCATCACAATAATAGATATCAACGAAGAAGATGATATAGAATCACTCACCAATTCATTGCAAGCTTTATCAGTTGAAGACACTTTAGGCACTCCAATCACTACCACAACACCCAACTTCTTGTTCACATCAAATACAACCATCAAGAAGACAGAACTCAGAGAACCTTCGCCTGTAAAGTACCCTAATATTCCTAAACTCGTTTCTTATAACCAAGTTGGTGGTCTCTCAAAAGAAATATCATTGCTTCAATCCACTGTTGAGCTCCCACTCCACAATCCCACGTTATTTTCAGACTTTGGAATCTCTCCTCCACGAGGAATTCTTCTTCATGGCCCCCCAGGAACAGGTAAAACCTTGCTTTTACGATGTGTTGCAAATGAAACAAACGCCCATGTACTCACTGTCAGCGGGCCTTCAATCGTGTCCAAATATTTGGGAGAAACTGAACAAGCTATAAGGGATATCTTTACTGAGGCTCGTAAGTTTCAGCCTTCCATCATTTTCATGGATGAAATAGACAGTCTTGTACCCAATAGAAATAGCGATGATAGCGGTGAAACTGAATCTCGTGTGGTTGCCACTTTATTGACAATGATGGACGGAATGGGTGATAGTGGTCGAATTGTTGTTATTGGAGCAACCAATCGTCCTAATGCCATTGATCCTGCGTTGAGAAGACCAGGGAGATTTGACCAAGAAGTTGAAATCGGAATTCCTGACGTCGATGCCCGTTACGAAATATTAAGCAAACAATTAGAGAAAATGAACCCTCTGAAAACAGAACTTGATGCATACGCTATTGAAACCATTGCCTCCAAAACGCATGGGTATGTTGGTGCTGATTTAACTGCATTGTACCGCGAAGCAGTGATGAAAGCTATTAACAGAGGATTAAAACATCTGCTTCCTCAATCTGATATTAAGGTTGGTATGAGAGACGTCGAAGAAGCCCTTACAGAAATAAGGCCTTCTGCCATGAGAGAAATATTTCTAGAAATGCCAAAGGTTTATTGGTCTGATATTGGTGGACAGGAACAGTTGAAGCGTAAACTTGTTGAAGTAATTCAATTGCCCCTTGAAGCAAGAGATGCGTTCGCCAGGTTAGGAGTGAAAGCCCCTAGGGGTGTTTTGCTCTATGGCCCACCAGGTTGTTCCAAGACATTAACAGCTAAGGCATTGGCAACGGAATCTGGTTTGAATTTTCTTGCAGTTAAAGGTCCTGAAATATTGAACAAATATGTTGGTGAATCAGAAAAGACTATACGGGAGATTTTCCGTAAGGCCAAGGCAGCTGCTCCTTCAATCATATTTTTTGATGAAATCGATGCTATTTCTGTAAGTAGAGATTCCGGAGAAGCTAGTTCATCTGCTGCCCAAAATGTTTTGACCACTTTGTTGAATGAACTCGATGGTGTTGAGGAGTTGAACGGCGTTATAGTCGTTGCTGCCACAAATAGACCCACCGATATCGATGCAGCCTTATTAAGACCTGGAAGACTTGATAGACATGTGTACGTCAGTCCTCCAGATTATAGTGCCCGGTTGGAAATCTTAAATAAGAGATGCGAGAAGTTTAATTTGGATTCTGCGGTTAACTTAGAAGAATTGGCAAAAGAAACTGAAGGGTGTTCTGGTGCTGAAGTTGCATTGTTATGTCAGGAAGCTGGGTTGGCGGCTATCAGAGAGGATAAAGAGGCTACTCAAGTTCAAGAAAATCATTTCAAACAAGCACTTGGAAGCATAACGAAGAACATCACCAAAGAGATGCTTGATTACTATGAAGATTTCAGTGAAAGGAACCGTTTGAATGTTTGATATTATATGGTTATTTATTTTTTTGTGATAAATGATCTAAGGCTATTAGTACAACTCTCCTTCTCAAGGGAGATGAATTAGATATAGCAATTAAAGATAAAGTCTTGTTGCACCAGAATTTATTGCTGCTTACAACCTTCCTCCAATTCCTTTTCTAAATCTTTGGGGATATCCTTGTCATTGAAGTCAAGCGAAGGATCACTCAGATCACCCAATCCACTTAATCCACCTAAACCTCCTAAACCGGGTATTTCACCCATTTCACCCACCAAATCTGATGGTGGCTGACCCAACTCTTGTAATGATTCCAATAACGAATTCACCTGTTCTCTCTGAACCTTATCATCGTCGTTGTATTCCGGGCTCTCAAATATAGCAACAATCTGTTCAGTTAATTCGTATTGTTGGGTATAGCCAGTGAAGTCTTCTTTCGACAACTTTGATTCGTTTTCCTTCAAATATGCGGGGAATTTGGTGTTTAATTCCTTTATAGGCTCGTAGAGAACTTCCTTCGAAGACAATTGCTCCAACATTTCCACTAATAATTTACTCATATCAAAATCGTCTCCTCCTCCATTTGCACCACCGAGACCTCCCAACAACTGTGTTAACAATGCTTCGGGGTTGGATCCGCTGGGGTCATTCTTTAATTGCTCATCGATGGTTTCTCCAGATTTCTTCAATCGTTCCATAGTAGATTTCATTACATTGTCGAACCCCTTAGGTTGCCCTTGAGTATTGGCTTCATGTACCCTGTCGGTTTCAAATTGCTTAACAAGTTCTTCAAATTGTTGTTTGGTTTCTGGATCCTCGATTTTCAAGTCTTTCAAAAGACCCGAAATATCAGAGTTAAAAGGGGATACATTATCGTCCTTTGACTCTGCAATTTTGCCCCCTCCAACACTCACTTCAATTGGTGGAGCAGTATATCCTGATCCACTGGCGGCTCCAGGTGGCTTGCTCAATACTTCATCTGCAAAGTCATCCAATAAGTCGTCCAAGTCGTCTAAGTCGTCTTCTTCAGTTGCGGGAGCTGCATTAATAGACGCACCTGTTATGGTAGTTGCACCAGTGGTAGCTTCTACTTCTTCTTGTTCACCTCCACCTTCAGCAATGTTGCTTTTCACTGCTGACATATTTCCCTATCTGATATAAGAGTAGTTAGCACAGAATAGAAGGTTAGTGATAAACCAGGGCAAAACAATTAAACGAATTGATCCAAAATAATTCAAAAATGCCCATTTCTGTATTGAGTCCGAAATCCTCGGGACAGTTCACATGCGTTAAAAGAATGTGGGGGAGGACAAAAGTAGGGTGCTACCGGTTGCTGGAGTCACGTCGATGTTTCGCGGAAAATGTTGAATTTGGAAATATATTACTATTACTAGTTATGGAAAGAAGATTCACATTGAAAGAACTGAGTCCAAATGATTGAATTGAAGTGCTTAGAAGGACACTATCTCCATTTTCGTAGACATAGTGTTTTCCTTAAAATTGTTTAGCGTGTGAAATACGATTCGTTTGATTTACTCAGTATTTTTGTAATGGTTTCTCTCTGATTGCTCTCGGTCGTGTCTTTGCCATAAATTTAGTCACTTAATGAAAAAGCATAGTGATAAGAACTCAAGAACTCTCAATTTGGCACAAGCTCCAGTTAAAGCTACACTGAGACGATGTCGTCGCTTTCCAAAACCCGTCTTCAAGAAGAAAGAAAACAGTGGCGTAAAGATCACCCCTTTGGATTCTACGCCAAGCCAATCAAAGACAAAGACGGAGGTCTTGACTTAACTCAATGGACTGCTGGTATACCAGGAAAGGCTGATACCATATGGGCAGGTGCAACATATCCCATAACTATCACGTTTCCCGAGGAGTATCCATCGAAACCGCCTAAGATCAAGTTCCCAGAACATTTCTACCATCCGAACGTCTACCCCAGTGGTACCATTTGCTTGAGTATATTGAATGAAGAACAAGATTGGCGTCCAGCCATTACCTTGAAACAAATAGTATTGGGGATTCAGGAGTTGTTAACCAATCCAAACCCAGAGTCACCAGCTCAAGAGCCAGCATGGAAGGCTTATCAGAAGGATAGAGCAACGTACATCAAGAAGGTTAAGGAACAGGCCAAAAGGTATGTAAATACTGTGTAATTGTATATGTTGATGATTTAGACTGTGTTTAGTTGTGTAATTTGTATTTTCGTTTAATATTTAACGGGATCAATAGATTTCAAATAAATATCAGATATAAATGAGGTAATATAAACTTGTAGACGTCTAAGTACTACTAACACCATTTTTACTACTTCAAGTATTATGTAGATTCGTGAGAGATTGGATTCTCACTCATATGACAAATTTAATAGACAAACTAGTGATTGTTTTACTCACTATGGCATAATCTCACTGTTGTTAATGATATCTCTGGATTTAGAACTTGTACTGTTGTATTGCTCACCAAGTTGTGATGTACCCTTCTCCTTGTACGTGCTAACGGCAGGAATATCTGCTTTGATTCTACTCACAACTGTGTGATAGGCTCTAGGCTCCAATTTGATCAAGGTATGTAATGGGATAGACATCCATGGAGATTCTTCTTGAGGTACATTCATAAAGTAAGCGTAAAGACACCGTAAAACTGCCTGGTGGGTAATGATCAAAATATTCTCCTGTCTCTCCAATTCCATAATGATAGGTTCCAACCGAATAACAATATCACGGTAACTCTCACCGCCTCTATAACGGTATTCATACTTGTTGTCATCACGAGCTTTGAAATCCTCGGGGAATTGTGTTTCAATCTCCTCATATGTCATTCCATCACATTCACCAGCGTCTAACTCATCAAGTGCTTTCCACTGCAACTTCCGCTTGTAGGGCAAGAAGGATGAAGTTTGCTGTGTTCTTACCAATGTAGAAGTCCATACAGTCAAGTTGGTGTGTTTGTTTTCCTCACCTAGAGACTTCAACACCAATTCAGGCAATTTTTTAGCATACCGCCAGCCCCGTTCAGAAAGGTTGGAGTCACCACCAATTTGACCGGTCAAATTGTACTCCAGTTCTCCATGCCGAGATAAATAAATAGACCTTGGTTTGATGTGCAAGTTCATCACATAGTACACTATCCGAGACTCCAAATAGCTCTCGATACGGTTAAGGATAATTTGTGAATTGACATTGACCAATTTAATAAAGGTCAAGTTAGCATCAGCCTCAACGTCCATTGTCTCATAAGATTTCTCGTAGATTTCAATCCTTTTAAGAAAGTCCTCTGTGGCAAACTCTTGATTTGTCCCAACATAGTCTGGAGAAGTTGTCTTGACATCAAGGATGTTCTGCAACACCAATTCCTGATTATTACAGAAGGATTCCAAAAAGATAGGCTCAATCAAGTTCTCTCTAAGCACCTTGACTATTCTATCCCGACGCTCCCTTGTAGAATTTGTTGCATCCAAAATCCCCACCACTCCATTTTCATCCAAGAACCATTTCATCATATCCAGTAACGCCATGTCGATCGCCTGTTTGCGGAAGTGCATACCCTCGGAGTTAGTGGGATCAAAGAAGTCCGCGGTAATATTGTCGATCTCTGCGGCCTTCTGGAGTTCCCGTCGGTAGGTACCCACATTGAAACACTTCGACTTTATTGACAACCAGCTCAAGTACCGAACAATCTTCTGGGCTATCAAGGACTTTCCCCTGGCGGGAAGTCCTACCATCACCACGCAAACCCTGACATTCTCGACGTGTGAAATTGAGTATACTGGCATCGTGTGATACTAGATTTAAACTGATCCAACCACTAGTCCTAGCTGTAGTTGTAAAGTCTGTAGGGTAAAACTATCTCGTTCAAATCTCAAAACTACAGAAGTCAACTGCAATATTAGCGCCTAAAGTAAAGTTATAAGACCACTAGCCACAACTAACAGTCGTAAGATACTTGATAGTAGCACCTGGATTGCACTTATAAAAAGAATGTTGCCCAATCACTAAGGCAGTATAGTCACAAAAGAATTATTTGGGGAGCCTTTGGATTTCCCCAGAGAATCGATTTTGTGTGGAGGATTCAGTTTGCTTGCGATTGTTCCAAAGTCTCACGAGGAAAAAAAAAAAGAGACATTCCCAATAGGTAATCAAATAGCGATATAGGAATATTAAGATAGTACAATAGTACAGTATTCTGTAATACAGTATTGCAATGTTACATGTTGACAATTGACTAGTAGTATGACCTTTTTTGTTGGTTGAGAAATTCTTCCACTGCTTATAGTTCTCTCCGACTTAGGCCCAGAGACAAGTTTATGGAATTAGTAACAGTGCTTTGAATTTTGTAATTGGAGTGTGTACTAAACTCTGATTGGAAAATTCCCTGTGTTTCTACTATTCCAATGGAGGTGAACGTGATGGTCTTGTCCTTATAATGCGTATACCATCTTCATTCCAAACCCTCTGATCCATGTTTACAAGCGAATGTGGGGTGAGCCAAAGATAAGTCGTCCTCGTCGTGTTCAGCCTGCGTCGGAAGAAATAGGGTGACAAAGGATTTAGAACTTTTCATCTGCAACCCAAGGGGTCATATTTTTTTTCCGAGTAAAACAGATGCAAACGACATTTATACGACATGGCATACCTCATAGTTCAATTGTTAGGCTCTTACCGTTATCCCACCCTTCGCTATATTCCAGTTGACGCCAAAAAAATAGTCCAATGATTTAGGAGCAACACATTATTCGTATTATGCTATTTTGCATTTCTTCTATCAATTCTTTACCATATTTCCGTTATCTTCTACTTCTTGTTGAAGGACTCAGTTTGAAGCGTGCACTACCCCTTTCCCCACTGGGAGTTTTCTTTTTTTTTCTCAAATCGCCTTACGGTTCACTAGGTCCAGATGACTCAAGACATTAATTTTTGTGGTTAAGTAATAGTAACGAGTGTATAGATTACAGAGAGTCTGAGTTGCCTGCCAACTCACCGTCTTACACAGAGAGGTGGAATCATCTTTTTTTTTTTTGAATACTGAGATCACTATGAAGAAATTTCTTAATCGAAATAGACGACCAGTTATTGATCCACCTGCTTCTGGCTGCGACAAGATGGATACAAACTTGAATGGCAGCCACAACGACTTATATCCCGTTGCTTCGGGAGGTGGAAACAGATCCACATACACTGCAGAATCTCAAGACTCCTTTGGTGATTTGCAGCCGATGTTCACCCAGGAAGACCGTCGAACTGGAGATGCTGTTGGCGGAAATGTAAGTGGTACGCCATTTGTCAACGATACCAGCCTTAACTTGAATCCTACCATCTCCATTGCGAAGTCCTCGGTATCCACAAAGGACTCCTCCGAGTACATGGGGGGAAAGTCCATTTTCTCAAAGGGCAAGATGACATCGTCGTACTCTACTAAACCAAGTACTGCACCTTCCACTGCCCTTTCGAGTGAGTTAGGTTCTGCTAACAGTGGTAGTGGTAAAAAGGGCCAGCTGAGATTCGGTCTCCCCTTACAAATCTTGGATATCCCAGAAGAAAGTCATGGAATGGAAATCGACTTGCAACAGACCATTCAAGAAAAGTTACACGAGACCCTAGAGGACTGCTCCTATACTGTTAACCAGTTCAATAATTCATTGGTCAATTTGACCACTACTGTCATAAATATTATAGATTGTTTGAAGCGATTTATCTCATTCATCAACTCCTCCGCTGAAAGACCCGATTACAAGACCACTGAATGGAACTTTGATACTTATAACAATGTTGACACTCGTCGTTTGATGGTGATATACTTGAATTTGTATGATAATTTGTTGACAGATGATGCATATTTGAAGTTGAAACTTTTACTCACAAAAAACTTCAATGACTTTATTTCTACCTTAAATTCGGCCAACGTAAAACGCAAGAACAGTTGGAACAGAGTTGATAGCACTGCATCCGAGCGCAGTGGTTCGTATGTTCTTGCCAAGCCTCAAAATTACGCGGTTGGTATTAATGGTTCCATTCGTCTCCCTAACGAAAGTGTCGTCCGTACAATAATGGATAAAATGACATGTTCTCCTGTCACTATAAAAGAGCAGAACGGTTCCTTTATTGCTCCAATTTTGAGAGGTTTGGGTGTTAGGATGAATGTCATGTGCCTTTATTTTGCATATCCAAATCCAACTGAATATCACAATAAACTTGCGAAGAGCTTGCAGGATCTTTATGATGATATTCATATTATGGTAGCAAAAAACAAGATTGATATGGCAGCTACTAAAGGTCCTGGTACCATTCCCCTGGAAGTTAATTCTTCATCCACGCAATACATGCCTCCTCAGATGTCCATTGATAGTGGGAAAGCAGCAACCTCATCATCATTCATCCCTCAAGTGAATTATACTGCGCGCTTCAAGCTTCCCTTCCGTGTACCAACTGATATAACGAAACCACCTATGTCTATGTCCATATCTCTGGAATCGACAGCTCGTGTTTCCGGTACAGTAGGTGGATTCATTTACCCCATGATCAACGTCAAAACCGAGCCGCATTTGCAGTCATATGCCAATTCAAAATTTGCTGTAAGTTGTGGTCATGTTTGTCTTGATTCACCGGGATCTTCGGGAACAGAAAGCGCACAATATCCCCATGTTTCGGTTCCTTCCAAGGTTCTCATCCTGCTTTATAAGCAAGCTTTGGTTTCTCAATATCAGAAAATCAGTAACATGTCAGGCGAACAAGATTCTGACCGACAATTTCCTCAAATGGAGGCCAAGGTTGCATATTCACAAGCTATACAGCAAGTGGACCAAATGTTCCCAGTCAAAAGAGTGAAGACGATGGATCCCAAAACCAAGCAGAAAAAATACGAAATGGCTAACTTACCCATTCATAGGTTTGGACAGATCATTTGGGGTGAGCGTACTTTAATTGATACCCCTGAAAAGCGGAACAATAAAAGGCTTTCAGATTTAGCGGTTATCAAAGTTAACCGCAATCTTTCATGTGATGCGAACTTTTTGGGTGATGATATTTCCTTTAACGAATTTGATCCAGGGTTAATGTTTGAAAATCTTTATGTGAGAGCTGTTGTACCTTTACGGCGTCCAAATCCAGCGCAACTTGATGGGCTTGACATAAATGAAATTGATGATGAGGCACCTGTGCTGGAAGCCTCAGATGACGGAAAATTTGACGGGATTAATGTTTTCAAGTATGGATCAACTTCGAAGTTCACTAGAGGTAATTTAAATGGGATAAAGTTGGTTTATTGGTTAGATGGGGCTATTCAATCTTCTGAGTTTATAGTGAACTCTATAGAGAACAACTCTTCTTTTGCTGCTGGCGGCGATAGTGGCCTGTGGGTCTTGACTAAATGCGAAGATTGTCCTCCTGGAAGTTTGGGTCAAAGCAAAGGCTTAGCTGTGTTGGGTATGTTGCATTCTTATGATGGTGAATTTAAGCAATTTGGATTATTTTCACCAATGACCGAGATTCTCAGTCGTTTGCATGAAATCACCAGTATCAAATGGGGTGTTGTTGGTGTTTCATCCACAAACAAAGATATGACAGAAATGGGGTTGGACTACACTGGGGATGAAGTACAGAGTATTTCTGGCGCTGCCAGTATTGCTAGCGACCCTTCATCTGAAGTCGAATAAGTGCAGGTCATTTTAATAGATTTTGGATCGTTTTGGTGTAGTGCTTAGAGAATACAATTTAAGCGAATGAGATCTGCAAAACAATTATATTGTGTATATCAAGTCAATTTAGATTTATAAATAAGATTCAAGCCATAATGACATTCTTTGGTATAACGAAAATAAGTAGAAAGAAAGATAACGAAACGAGAAAAGTTGTCAAATTTAAGGCAGTGATTCACAAGAAGGCAGCGATGGCTGCAACACCGGCAAGAACACTTCCCAAATCACGGCCTAAGTTGTTAGCTCCACCTGTAACAGTGACACCAGGAATAGTAGAAGGTGGAACACGGCTGGTTTCGGCAAGTGTGGTAGGGGTAGTGGCTGGAGCAGTAGTGACTTGGGTAGTCTTTGGAGTTGTAACTGGAGTAGTAACTTGCGTTGTTGGAGCAGTGGTGACTTGGGTAGTAGCAACAGGAGTAGTATTAACCACTGGAGTAGTAGCAACTGGGGTAGTAACAACAACAGGGGTAGTCTTAACCACTGGAGTAGTAACTGGAATAGTAACTGGAGTAACTATAGTCGTAATTGGGAACACTATAGTAGTTGGGGCGACCACAGTAACCGTGGAAGGGACACAGATGTTAATGTTAGGGCAGACAGTCAAGGTAAGAGTAGTTGGTGTTGGGCAGACAGTAGTAACAGTTGTAACAATCACAGATTTAGTAGCAGTCTTTTGTGGAATACATTGAGGGCACTTACCAGTGAAAGTAATGGTAGTAGCGGTAGATACTGTGAAAGTATGAGGCTGGCAAGTGGTTTTACATGTGGTGACAGTAAAGGTAGTAGGCGATGGGCAAATGGTAGTGAAAGTAGTGAAAGTCTCGGTCTCCGTGGTAGTCACATTGGTAAAGTGACCTCGAGATTGTTGAATCAGACTAGATTCGGTGCTTACAGTCATACCAACTACAGCTGGGACTGTCAAACCGAGAACTAAAGCGACTGTGGTGAACTTCATGGTGTAGCGAATGTACTAAGGAGATTAATGTTTGGTGAGGATATCCTTGATAATCACTTTTGCAAAATTGACGGAATATCTACCTCTTTAAATATTTCATCAAAAATCTTCGATTGCTATTCTTTTTCTACTACAAGGGTTACTACTTTGACTCGATTACATAGCCGTCAGATATGTTGAGTGCTCATAGCAACTCCTTTTCACCCCTTTACCCATAACAAAACCACTTGACAGTGATAGTGTCAACCGCAATTTTAGGTGCAAAAATTACCCAACACTATAAATAGGTATATTATTTGGTTTGGGTTTATCTTACCACAAACAAAGGAGTTCCTGCAAGTGTAACTTTCCCGCACATGGAGCGGCTCGCTGTGCTGCAAGTTCCGTATCGTATGTACCTTCGCTTGTACCTGTAATTCTTGCAACAGTTCTATATTTGGACGGCTAACAGCGTATTCTATACTTCTACAGTCGGATGAAAATATTGGGAATAAAGGAGCTAAAGAAAGATCCCTACTTCGCTTCGCTCACGTACGATCTCGAGCTTCAAAACAAGGAACATCTATCTACCCTTGGTCCATTGAGATACGATTGCGATCTCTCTTCAGCTTGGGATCGGAATGAGTAACAGAAGAGAAATAGATTGCTATGTCCGATTTGTATTTTGTACGATTCTATATTTAATTAGTTGCGCTTAGAGACGTTTGTTCCTGCACCAGGGGTAAACTATAACACCACAGCAAGTGGTTTATTCCCCAAATTTTGTTAAACCAATACACTATTATGGGTATTCCACTAAGGCTACCTCTCAATCCATAAACTACAACAGCAATATTTACAACAGACAAGATGCTTTACAAGATACCGATTACTAAAAACGGCCTAGCCGTATGTACCGATCCCACAAACAAATAGCAACGCAGATTATGTTGGCTCTGAATATCTGACCATGCATCTTACGTTTGGATTTTTCATCATATTGCAGTGTCATGACGTAGAGTACATTTTTCTGGCCCAACTTGATCGCGTATAATGATGTAGTTGCCAGGGGAAACAACCTTTTGAAATAATAGTGAATGTAAGGTTTAACAAATGTAAATTATCTGTTTACCTTAATAAGAATGGGAACTCTATGTTCTATTTTCGGATTACTGTTTACCAAATAAATATTGCTGAAATGGGGATCTTAATACCACTTCGTAATAAGTGAACGGTTTGCCGTATAGCTCCACATATTTGGTGGACAGGGCCCCTAGTATAATTAATTAGAAAATAATTGTCTACGGGCACAAAAATCAATATCGGAACAACCGGTCTTCTATTCCTTAAACCCGATTGGCCAGTCTTGTTCGCACCAAACTTCATGCAATTAATTAGGCTCCATTTTGTAACTCCACTGGTATGTGGGGTACTGCCTAGGACACTAAATTTTTTAATTGCAATGGAATGAATGTAAAAAGAGTGTGGAGAGAAAATTGCTTATAGTGTATACTGTACACTACCAGTGTTTTGGTTGAGGTACAATCTACACTGTACAGCTTTTTTTTCACCATAAACACTTTAATGGCTGGTGAAGTTACTACATTGAGCAATGTGGATGTGAAATTATTATCATTAGAAGGATATTAAGCAGACTACTTGTTTAAGTGAGTTCCAATTTTCGTATAGTAAGAAAATAGCAATTTTTTTGCAATAAAAAGAAAGTTGAGCTGAAACAAGTTATTGATGTTTCATCCTCATCGACTCGTAAAACGTCTAAGTGGCTAACTTTTGGCCACATAAATTTCATTTCACGCTTACAACAACATGGCGGCAGCAGCCAAACCAGCAGCAGCGACACCGGCAACGTTCTTAGCACCAGCCCCAACAGAGCTGATGGTGTTGATGGTTTGAGATCCTGTTCCGGTACAAGCAGTGCAAACAGTCTCGGTAGCTATGGATTCAACAGTGGTAGTGGTTGCAGATAAAGCTTTGGTGGTGGAACTGGAGGAAACTGGAGCGGATGACGATGTTGTTGAAGTTTGTGGGTCAGAAGAAGAGGAACCGGAGGAAGCAGAGTCCAAGCCGTTAACCTTAATGGATATAGGGTAGCATTCAGAACCCAATTGGCCGACGCTGACAGCAAAGGATTTTTGGGAGTATCTGTAAGGGTCATTGATATTCTTACAAGCATATACTTGTTGGCCCAAGTCGATCTTACCGTCCTTGATAGTGACTACCGGAGCAGCAACAACAGATAATTGGACAATGTTGGAGTTAGTATTGAAGTAATAGTCAAAGTTACCTTCAGTGGCAAACAACTTGCCGTCCTTGTATTGCAATTCTTCAGAAGCAGATCCAAGCAAGAAGTAATTGATACCAGCACCCTCATGGATGGAAGATAAGCCCATACCATTCAAAGATTCGTTGGTAGAGTCAGCAACGGTCAAGGTCACAGCAGCTTCGGTGACGGCAACGGCCAAGGTAGCGAAAGCAGCAGCAGACAAAAACTTCATTTTAGATGTTAGCGAGAGTATAATTGATTATTCAATGGTGAGAAATCAATTAATTCTCTTCTTTCAAAAACGTAGGGACGGACATCGTTTTATATGCTTTTTCGAGGTGACACCCACAGGCCCCACGATTATTATCGCCCATCATTTGTCATCCAAAGTTTTTTGTTATTACATTGACTTTTATCCATCCTACGTCATGTCATTGGCTCATTGGTAATACAAAAAAACACAACAAACACAAATCACTTCATGCATAACTTCCCTAATTCGTCTTATTTTCTCAGTACTTTTCTCCTTTCCTTACATTTAACAATGCCGGAGATTACTGAAGCCGTGGAGTGCTCCTGGTGCAGGCATAATCAGTCATCCGGTGGAAGTTGGGAAAGTGATCTGATTGTTGTCCCGGTGTTACGTCATAAAGTATTACATTTCAAGTGGCCTACAGTCATTTATAGTGGATGGCTCCTGATTAGAGTTCAAGTGACATCTTCACTTATAATGAGCTAAAAATAGATAGATTCTTCGGATAACTAGAGCGACCCTCGAAGGTGATCAAAGGGACACCATTCTGCAATACGAACCAGATCACGAATCCACATATGGGATGGCCATATCTCCTTCAAGTAAGTGAGATGTCCTGAGTAGCTTCAATCCCCATACAAAGGCGTATACGAGGAAGTGGTCATTAACAATACTTATTGTGTAGGACTCTAGACATTGTACGAACTAGGATTTTTCTGATCTCAAAGTCTTTTTCCCTGAAAGCGGGTGGTGTAATACGCTTAGTTTCTAGTACTCACTTACAATCAACTATGATATTGGCTCCATGGTTCGTTTATCCTGTAATAGAAGTTTGACCTTAACAAAAACGTCAACGTCAGTTTCAAAATTCGTTTCATACGAGAAATGGGCGATGACCAACAACAGCCGGCGAAAAACAATACAATTCCCTCTTCTAGGTATACAACGTCAATTTTGTTTCCAACTTTAGACTGTATCAAGCACTACAATTATGCACTCTCGTAATTGTGGGATTTCTTCTTATTTAGATTATTCACCCATTATCAATTTTATTTGTTTCTATTTGACGTGTGAAAAATGGGCATTTAAATTCTGATTATTCGTATAAAGTTGCCTTTATAGGAAACAATATTCGCATTGTTAGTGAGATCCGTATGAATTTAGGAGCATCGTGTTTTACCATTGGAGCGTTGGAGCGATAGATGAAATGATCCTTCTCCACATTATTTTTATTTAGGGGCAATAAAAAAATGCAGTAATGTAGCCTATATCCATAAATGACTGAAAAGTGGAACACTTTTGATGAAGTGGGTGTTTTTCTACCTTATAAGAGTAACATTACAAATGCAGCGAAACCGGCGAGGGCACTGCAAATAGTATTCCTTGAAGAGCCACCAGAAGACACCTGGGATACTGAAGGGGACCCGGTGAAAGTTGCATTAGAAGAGGCAGGAGTGGCTTCAGATTTATCAGACGAGGATTCAGATGGAACTGGTAAAGAGGTTTCCATCACAGATTCGTAAGCCCATTGGTCGGACTGTTCAAAGGTATAAGCGATTGGAACGTCGACACTGTGATCAGCATTACTGCTGGAACCTGAGTTACCTGTGGCTGTTGAAGAATCCAACCCATTAACCTGAATAGAGATAGGGTAGCATTCTGAACCTAACTCGCCCACAGTTACGGCAAAATTATTTTCCGAGTATCTGTAAGGGTCGTTAATATACTTGCATGCGTATATTTGTTGTCCCAAATCGATCTTGTTATCTTTAATAGAAACAGCAGGGGCATCAACGACTGACATCTGAACTATGTTGGATGCAAAGTTAAAGTAATAAGTAATATCCCTCTCTTTCTTGAATATTTTTCCATCCACGTAGGACAATTCTTCTGGGGATGACCCAACAAGGAAGTAATCTATGGCAGCCCCCTCGTGAATGGATGATAGACTCTTGCCATTTAACAATTCATTCGTGGAATCTGTAATGGTCAAGGTCAATGCATTTGTAATATTTGCTAGCAATGTAATGGCTGATAAACTTGTGATGAGCTTCATTTTAACACCGTAAATTGAATTTGTATAAAAGCCTTTGGCTCAATCGAATTTTGGGAGGATACTCTTGGCAGGCTCTACTATTCTCATAGACGGAAGTTATCGAAAACTAAAACTAATGCAACAGTATTAAACTTATGTGTGTATCAAAGTATGAATACGACTTGAGTACCTCCCCGTTCATATGTAAGTTGTTCCAACAAATTGCTCGGTTTATATAAGTCATCCAACCATCACCAATAGCCCGGGTACTCCACTCGACAAAGGCTTATGTGTAGAATCTGCTAACTGAGTTTTAACTTCAGGACGCCTGATATAGTTTAATAGTGCGAACTTCTAACATAAGAAAGAGCCATATGCATGATGTATTAAATCTTACCAGTATTTGACTACAAAAAAATAATTCTCTATGTATCGAATATGCCTCTTTCTTCTCTTCTTTCTTCTCTTCTTCCCTTGTCACTCTTCCTTGTAAGGTAGGAAATCTAAAGATAGTCAAGAACAGATGTTATTGCTCTACATAGTATCCCTCTCTCAATGAGTAAGTACCGAAAGTTCATGATGATTCAACTCACATGAAGAAGAACTGTACCTCTCTCTAGAGGTTGGAGTGTCTAACGATCATTTCAGGCTTACACTCTAGCATGGCAAACTTTATTGGAGAAAGGTTCATCCAAAAAAAGTTTAACTAAATGGCATGTTACATTGAGGGGCTTTATCTTCATCTTGTGTTACCGCGTCTTTGATGGTGCCGGAACCATGAGTTGAAATCGCCTTCGCTGCTTACTTCATGCATGCAACAGATGGAATTACAGACCGAACCATTGTATCCAATCAAATAATGACCACCTCTGATGTGGTCCAATTTGGACTAACAATAGAAGCCAGATCAGGGTTAATGACTTACAAAGTTTTTCCAAACGGGATCACATGGTAGCGCTCGTTGACCCTACCCATCATGTTCAATAGTTTCCCAATGAGGAGAAGCAGTTAAAAGTGATTTCGTAAAACAGTGTAAGACAACCACTGAATATTCTCTGACATGACTTATCCTTGCAATAAAACATTCGGAAAAGACAATAGGCGTCACAAACAACATCATCTTAATGGTAGGCTAAAAAAAACTCTCAAACTGTGTCAGGCGTTCCATTCCTAAATTTTCTGCAAGAATTAGTAAAGGTTAATGCTTTGCTGTATGTTCTATCTCTCTTTATTATTGATAACAAAACACTAAACTCATTCAGCCAGCAGCAGTGCATTTGATGTTAACAGAAACTCATACATGAGGGCAGGTGTTATTTGTTTCACGCCCCTCCCCAATGATTACATAGTGTTTTCATCAGAAATCACCTATGAAGTTTCGATAGACATTTCTGAGTAATATCATGTGCTCCATTAAGGTATTTCATCTTGTTCAACTGATATAAACTCAATTGCAGCGAAATCTTATGTAGTTTTTCGACACGGATGACATTTCACTGCTGAATTATACTTCTTCCGCCTACCATTAAGGTTTTGCGCTAGAAAAGCAGTCGCGATCATTAATTTCAGCTCCTTGGAAATACACTCCAACTCGGTTATGCTCATGAAGGCTTGTGGAGCATTTCCCGAAATTGGAAGCATAATTATGCCATGTTTTGTTCACTTCAAAATCTGCTGGTTGGTTAGTAATTCCTGGCCTTCCAATCTGACATTGCCTCAGAATTTTCCATTTCAAATGCTTGTTTCGCTTGGAAATTCAAATCCCCAGAGGTTGAAATAGGACACGAGTCGGGTACGGCTTCCGTACCCTACCGTAATCACATATGCATCAACAGCTCATAATAATTACAATGAATAAGTTCCTAAAATGTCAGACTTTAGATAATCCAGATATCAAGTCTCAAAATTTTGACTGATGTTGAATTTCATCCAGTCAAATCATAGTTCGTTTTAACGAATTGCTTCCCATTAATCTCTAAGGGTTGTATTCTTTAGCTACAAGGCAGTCTATGACAAAAATTACAAAATCCTCTTTTCCTTATAGAATTGGCATAACTATCCCTGCTTTGAAAAATGAGTTTTGTTGTACGAATATTTCTACCAAATGGTGATTTTTTCAACCAAATGTGGTGATAATGGAAAATAGGCCAGTAAAAAAATCAAAACAAAATTAAGGTATTTTTAATCCGCAGTAAAGTGAAAACCACCTTCGAATATCTTATAACAGAAACTCGCTAATAGAGAATAGCCCTTTTGTCTTATCTGCTTGAGTTGGAAGTCCCATATTGTCGTATTATTCGAAGTATTACACAAAATAAAGTCAATGTGGTTTGACGACTATATATGTATATCTCTACGGAGAGTTCTCTAGATGACAAACCTTAAACGTAGGTAGCTTGAATGAGTGTATTAAAATGAAATAATTTGAGATAAAAAAAATTATGTGGTAAACTAGAAACTTCGACAAAAGTCGAAAATAAGCCACCAGTTATTGGCTTTCAAACTAGCTCAAAATTATCCATAACTCTGTATTTGGTAGGCTAAATCTGGTTGGGGTAATTAGGCGACTCTGGAACAGAACAAGAGCGTAATAATATACAATGTGTTTGGTAACGAAGCTACGGTATTAGTTAAGTCTGTAACGAGGAGCTCTTAATCGGTCCTTCTCATATTAAGCATATTCACTTTGTTTGTACTGTATGAACCGTCCAAGATTGACCAATGCCTCTTCCCCCCTTAATTTCAACTGGTGGTTTCTGTTCTTATCAATTTTTTTGTACATGGCCTTAACACTGGGTTCAATTTGTTGCAAGCGGTCTAAGAAGCCACCGTCAAAAAATACAGGCTTGTCGTATGGGAACAGACTGTCACCAAAGATATCGTAAATCAAATTAAGACTCTCAATGACTATCTCGCTACAAATGCTGTATTGAGACTTGTCATTGAAAAATGCTATCAGTTGGAATAAGAACTCAGCAATCACTTTGGTAATTTCAATATTATCAATAATAGGTGCAACTGAGCCCAAGAAACCAGTGGCTGTGAGGTATACTTCCAATCGGACCAAATGGTCATTAATCAATTCATTCTTCTCTTGACTTTGGAAAATAGGCAATGCAATAAACTCTTGGCTTACTTTGATTAAGGACTCAATCATAGACACATCTATCTTATTCCTGATCTCAGGTCCCAAAGACTTGGCAGCACCCCACAATATGTTAAGGCATTGCTTTTGGTAGTCAAGATTTTCCTTGCACAGTAACACCTTTGCAATGTCAATAATCTGGAGTAATCTCTCGTACCATTCGGAGGGAATATTGTCGTTCGATAAGAAAAGCCAGGTCAAGTTGTTCAACACAACAAGGGCCTTTTCTGCCAATTGGAGATTAAATTGGTGATCAATTTCGAACTTCAACAACTCCAAACTAAAGGTGTAAACCTTTTCTAATAATATTGAGATAGTACTTTCTCCTAAGCTGATTGGTTCATCAAATGCACCTTCATTTGTGGATAAAAACTCCAAGAGAGATGAAATCAAATCAAGACTTGTTTCAATGCATAAAAGATCAGCATTAGCTTGAATCTTTTCAGGAGTTTCTTCACCTTTACTATTAAGAAATGGGACGGTGAGTTCTCCATTGTCGTTCTTTTTTATTGGGTCTTCCGCATTATCAATAGGTTTGAATAAGATTTCGTTCACTTTTGCCAAGTCAATTGTTGTCGAGACATCGAATATTGTGTTCAATATCTGGTAAGCAAATTCCTGCTTGGATTGGTACTTTTGCAACGCTTCATAAATGTTGAACTTAATACCTTCCACATAAACCTTCCCCAATTTATTGTTTGCTTGATGTGGATCGTTCACACTAGCAGATAACAGCTCCAATTGGAAGCCTGGCAACTCGGCCATTTTCTGTATAAAAGGAAGTGATTCCGATGTAAATTCGAAAAGGAAATTCAACAAGGCATTGTACAACTTGATTGTCACCTTGAGTTTCGGAGAGTTCCATTGTAACAACTTAATTACCAAGTGCAAAGAAGTATCAATCTTATTGAAAACGGACTCAAACAAATCTTCCGATGAGTCAGCAATACTGCCCACCAAGGACAAAAGGTTTTCGGTGAAATCGTACAACAATTGAATTTTTGACTTGTCCTTGGCCTTCTTATCACCAGAGGCTGAGCTTCCTTCATTTTCCTCCAAATACTTGAACGAAGTCTCAATTTTGTTGATTCCTGCCTCGATTGATGCCCAAATGTTGGAACGCCAATAAAATTTACACACTTCGTAGCCCTCCTCTATAGCTAAATTACGAAGTAACCCATACAGCTCCACAACGATCTCATCATTGCTGTCATTAAGACACTGCTCCATCAAAATCAGGACCAACAGCTCCTTCAAAAGCAATTTTCTCATTCTTGCATCCTCCACGAGGATACCGACGGCACCCATAGCCATAGCACGTTCATTAGGAACTCCGCTTTGCAATTTGTTTATAAGTGGTACGATCTTAGATTGTCTTGTTGCTTCATCTTTCTGATCTTGCTTGTGCTTGGGCTTCTCACCTAAGGGATTAGACTTCTTCCCCCTCTTGCTTTTCTTAAGCTTTGCCATTTTCAAGGTGCCGATGACTACTGATTAATGAGTTGATTAAGATGTACGTCTTTAAACTTTTTGTTTGATTTGCGATGAGATTACAAATGTGTAAATGCTTACGTAACATAATGACATAGATATTTGGGGTGCTGGGGTATAATCATTTCCATTTGGTTATTTGGCTGAATCATTGTATATACATGGTAAATATGGCGAGTAGGAAAAGTCTGCACTATTTAGACTGAGTGGAATCGTTCTGTGAAGTCAAAGGCTTTGTAATTCCGGTTGGTTGTCTTTCTTGTGGGGGGTCCGGTCTTTCAAGTGCCTGGGCAACTTTATCCTTCAAATCTTGCCAGGACTTGGGCTGGTCATCAAAGTCTTCTCTGATGTATACATCGTCCCTTAAGTTGTTATCTTTCTTGAGTTGTTCACTGTGTATGTATAACGTTAGTAATGGTCCAAAAGCAATGAATACTTTTTAAGAATTATGTACTTACATAACTATAGGTTGCCAGAATTTAAGACCGGTGTACCAACTCAAGCCACCAACAAAGATAAAGCCCATGGCCTTATACGCAGCATTTGACATGGTGAAATTTGGATTTGGGGCTTTCTTGAACAAGTGCTACTGGTAACTGCTTCTGATACTTCTTGTGAAGTTCACTTTTCTCATTCCAATACTAGTTAAGTGCAGGATCGAGGTACTATAAATCATAAACAACCTTCAACGGCTTACTCGAGCATCACCTACTCAGATGATCCTTTGGCAAAGTAAGGTGGCCATGGTAAGTATGCGCAAAGGTAGCTGGTCAAATTTTTGTAATGAATGAGTTTATCATTCAAGAGAAGAGCATCATTTCCAGAGAGATCTTGCAAATTTCATCAAAAATAATGGAATAATACAATAGTTAAAGGGAAGCAACCAATTAGGCTTATATTCAACAAGAGTACCTATTAATCCCAAGCAAGATACTTCTACTTACATTTATTGC
This sequence comes from Lizanozyma gosingica, assembly GCA_030463055.1. Classification (NCBI taxonomy): domain Eukaryota; kingdom Fungi; phylum Ascomycota; class Pichiomycetes; order Serinales; family Debaryomycetaceae; genus Lizanozyma; species Lizanozyma gosingica. Next base: position 41,598 of record JAKVQZ010000035.1, on the reverse strand, counting down.
GTATTTTATGTCATCACAAGTATAAAACCACTGCAATTCCAGTAAATGTAATGTCTCAGAATTAGCAAGCAAAAGTTGCGGGTAACCCAGAGCTCACAAGAAAATTTTGGAGAAATATAAATAGCCATCGTAGCCCACATTTTTTCATTTGTTTATCCTTTTGTTCCTTAATCAAAAAGTACAGGGAAACTTGCCACGACGAGATAATGTAAATTATCAAGTTATACTCGTTGCCATTTATCAAAATAAATGAAAATTTAATTCCCGAGATGAAACGTATATACCCATAAGGAAGTTCGGTTTTCGTTGGGTCTCTTCAGTGAGGCGATGAAGATTGAATGTCGACAATTTGGGGGACATAAGTAGTCACTGTAATCATTTTTCAAAGCAATTGGTTAACACGATTTTACGATGAATAGTTTCGACCTCAATTTCTTTCAGTAAATGCCTTTGTAAACCGAAGGACATTGCAGATTTAGTGATATACCACTGAATTCAAGATTCAAGCTATGTTTAGAAGGCTTTTACAATATCAGTATCCACGTTTATCGCTAGGTATGTAATCTAGTCAAATACACATACTTTATTTTATTTATACACAGAAATAAAGATATTTAATTTCCATTAGCTATTAAAATATACAATCCATTAAGGCAAGAGATAGTATATATTCTGCAACTTAACGGTACTTGTTGAAACCAATGTCAGTAGCCTTTTCTCTGAAACATTGACGGCAGATGTTCAAACCGTACTTTCTGATCAAACCGGTGTGAGAAGAACAGACACGGCATTGTCTAGAACCTTTACCGAAGTTTCTTGGGTGGGAGAACCAAACAGATTCGTGAGCCATCTTGTCTATATCTATGTTAGTAAAACCATAATTCAATATTTCGTGGAACTTCGACGGAGGGAATGCAAATCAGATGTGTTCTCGGATTCCATAATTCAAATTCTAAACTAGAGGAACCTCCAGTATATTAACTCTGCTGGCTATTTTATGGGAAAATATACCAATGCCCCCAAAATTCCAGCTTATTGATCACACTTCAGTTTGATCTAACAAGCTGTTCGGAATTCCACGTTCTGCTATTCAACTTTTCAAATATTTGTTGAGTTCTGGTATTTGACTTGCGAGAGAACAAATAATGTGATTATTAGGATTTTCAACTTGGACTTCTTCAAAAGATTGATTTCCACAGGTTTCACACAACCACACACCTTTGGGATATTTCTATTCTGTCGAGTATGGATTCAATAGTAACATACAATTTACTTGTTGACTTGGTGTATGATATAGGATATAGTAATACCAGTACAAGTAATTAAGTGTCTGAAATTTTTTTTGTTGATTATGGAAGATCCGAAGTGAGAGCGCCATCCTTCCTCTGCGTGCAAAGGTTAGGGGAACAGACTGCACACAATGAATGCTGAGTTTTTTTCAACAGTCACCTGAAGATTTTTACATTTTTGGTCAAAGACCTAATTACTGGCACGTGAAAGGCACCTGATTCATGATGTGGACATCAATGATTTTTCGATCCTACAAGATGGCCATCTCATCGCTCAAGTCAAGGTTAAGTGAGATAATAGGTGGTAATTAAAAGTGATATCTATCTAAAGATGGCTGGCGGTCACTCTCATAGAGGTACATTGAAAAAGGCCAAGAAGCCCTTTAAATCTAAGCATGCTACAAAGGGCCAGTTAAAGAATGCCTACAAGGGTAAGGTTGAGAAGACCAAAACAGGACCTCAGAAATCGAATAAAGCTCAAAGTAAGATAGAAAGAAAGCACCTTGCGAAGCAGACAAGAGAACAGAAGATTTTGGAAACAAAATTCACTCGTCGTGTGTTTGAAGGATCCCTGGCAGCTGAAAAGATTGTTACTGTGATAGCATTAACTCCAGACTTGGCCCCTCACGATATTGCAGCTCAATTAGTGAATTCCGCTAAGACTAATCCAGAGGATAAAGATGTTGTATTTGAATATCCATCGGTGAACAACGTCAAAGTAGGGAGGTACAAGAGCAACTTAAAGGTGATTATACCGGACCAGAATAACCTTTTATCCGTTATGGATGCGGCAAAGTGTGCTGATTTTGTTGTTTTTGGTATTTCCGCCACTGAAGAAGTAGACAAAGACTACGGTGAACAGATTCTTAGAGCTCTCACTGCGCAAGGTATTGCTTCAGTCATAGGTGTGTTACCAAATGTTGCATCTGCTTATCCTAAGAGGAACTTACAGATGGATATAAGACAATCATTGTTTTCGTTCTTTACCCATTTCTTTCCCAGCGAAGAGAAGCTATACGCATTAGAAATCGAATCAGAGGCAGTCAACTGTATACGTACAATATGCCAGAAGTTTCCCAAGTCTATCACTTGGAGAGATTCAAGAGGGTACATGGTGGCAGATTCTGCTACTTGGTCAACCGAAGATCCAAACAATGGTCAATTGGTCATTGAAGGTACTGTTAGAGGTATTGGGTTCAATGCCAACAAATTGGTACATATTCCTGGGCACGGAGACTTCCAGATTGAAAAGATTGAAAAGGTAGTCAAGGTGATAAGAACAGATGCGATGGACATGGAGGAGAAAATATTCATCCCTGACGAGAACCAAGATTCTTTAGAAGAATTAAACCCTGAGGGTATTGATCTCGAGAGTGGTGATAATGCCTGGGAAGAAGAAGACTTCGAAGATGAATATAACGGAATTCGTATGGATGGCAAACAATATTTCAGCAACAGCAATTCCGGACCAAAGACAATAAGAAAATTTAAGCTCCCCAAGGGTACTTCTGAATACCAAGCCAGATGGTTTGTTGATGATGGGATGCTTTCCGAAGACGAAGACGAAGAAGATGATGATGAAATTATTGAGAATGATAACGATATGATGGAAGAAAACAACGAGGAAAATGTCGATCATGACAACAATGCATCTGAATATGCAGCCACAGAGGCTGGCGAGGAAATGTTTATTGACTTGTCTCCAGAAGAAGAAGAAAGACAATTGAATGAATATAGAGCTCAAGAAAGGGAGGATTTGGAATTCCCCGATGAATTAGAATTGGACCCTAGATCTTCCGCCCGCGAAATCTTAAGTGGCCACCGTGGTGTTAAGTCTTTGTTCAACTGCGACTGGGATTTTGATGAATATGATGCCGAGGCTCCAAGTGTCTGGAGCCGTTTGTTGCGGATAGGTAATTACAAGGCAACGCGGAATAGAATAAACAAGGAAGGGATTAAGGAGGCACAAGTTGTTATCACCAACAAGGTAAGAATCCATCTTCGCGCTCCTTCATACATTTTGGAAACTGTTAACCCTCAAGTTCAACCATTTATCATATACGAATTATTAGAACATGAGCATCAGTTGGCAGTTGTCAACTTTTCCTTCACTTCGTGGGAAGATTACGAAAAGCCTGTGCCTTCTAAGGAGAGTATCATTGTGCAATATGGTCCTCGTAGACAAGTGATTAAACCCATGTTCAATCAGGCAACCAATTCCCCTAATAATGTTCACAAGTTTGAGCGTTTTGCTCATCAAGGGGTTACCACCATTGCCACTACCATTGCTCCAGTTACGTTCAACAGTTCTCCTGCTATCTTCTTCAAGCCTACTTCAAATGGTGGTATTGAATTTGTAGGACTGGGTACGTTCCTTAACTGTGACCATACTCGTATTATAGCTGAACGGACTGTTTTGACTGGTGACCCATTCAAATTCCATAAGAATGTTGTCACTGTGCGTTACATGTTCTTCAGTCCCGAAGATATTAACTGGTTTAAGGCCGTACCTTTGTTTACTAAATCGGGCCGTACTGGTTTTATCAAGGAATCATTGGGTACTCATGGTTATTTTAAAGCTACTTTTGATGGGAAGTTGAGTGCTCAAGACTGTGTTGCCATGGCATTATATAAGAGAGTGTGGCCCGATGTTTCCACTCCATGGACTCCCTAAATTTTAGCTCATAGCATATAGCATACGAATCCCAGCATCAAATACTTGAGAGCAGACGTAGAAATGAATGTAGATTAAAGCCAGGCAAAGGTTTAAAACATTTATTTATAAGAGTATAGTTTAGAGGAGATCTTCATTACCCGAAATGAGAAAATGATTTCCAAGAGCAACATACAGTATTTGGGGAAATGCATAAAAAGGATATGGGGTTGAACGGGAAAAGACATTTCTTCATTCATCAACGAGATATAAGAGATCAGCAACTATCTGTCTTTTAAGATGGCTATGAATGTACCACTTGGTTCTACGCCTAGTACGGCAGCTTTCACATGCAATACGTGTGGGATAAAGTTCGCCGGTGCAGAGTTACAGAGACAGCATATGAAGACAGAATGGCATCGATACAACTTGAAGAGAAGGGTAGCAGAGCTACCTTCCATAACCTCCGAATTGTTTGCTGAGAAGATTCTTCTTGCAAAGCAAATGAGTGCTGAGCAGCTGACCGAGGATGAGTATGGATTTTATGTACACCAAAAGCGTCGCAACCAGAATACCAGAGAAGGAGTGAGACTCACTAAGAAATTCTTGAAGCGTCAAGAGCGGCTTCAAACTCGAGCTGGACGGAATGACGAGCAAGAACAGGATGGAAATCTAGTAGACAATGGTGATGATGACGATGATGACATTATTACCGCAGAACCTGTCCTCGGTAGTCTAGGGTCACGTATCAGATCGGTAAGTACCTCTGCGGTGTCTGTTATTTCTGAGATATCTGAGTTTTCCATCGTCACTTCTCACCATGAGAGCGAAGCACTGTTTGAGTCAGGTTCTGAGGCCATTCTTTCCGAATCTGATATTACTGATTTGGAACATATAGCTCATTCGGAATCAGATATGGCTAGTGATAATGACAGCGACGAGGCATGGGAACACGAAGAGGAAAATGAGCCTGAAATGGTACCTATTACCGACTGCTTTTATTGCGGGCAGAAAAATCATGAAATAGAGAGAAATATCAAGCACATGTTTAGCAAGCACGGGCTATATATACCTGAACGGTCGTACTTGGTTGATGTAGCCGGGTTATTGACATATATCAGTGAAACGGTTACTCTTGATTTTGATTGTCTTAGTTGCGGATTCCAGGGCAGAAATTTGGAGAGCATTAGACAGCATATTCGCACTAAGGGCCACGCCAAACTTCCATATGAAACAAAGGAAGATCGTCTTGTGGTGGAAGAGTTCTACCATTTCACTGTTCCCGAAACTACATCTCGAAAGAAGACCGCAACAAAGAAGAAAGTGGCATTTGCTACCTCCACTTCTTCCTTTGACCAAGAAGACGGTTTCACTGACGAAGAGCCTCTGACCCCATCTGAAGAAGACGAAGACGAAGAAAAAGAAAAAGAAGAAGATGCAGATGAGAGAGATAAAGAAATTGGAATAAATGATAATTATACCATTGTGGCAATAGATAGAACTGGGGTAGAACTAACATTACCTTCAGGTTCTCGGATAGGCCACCGGTCAATGGCAAGATATTACCGACAGAATTTGCCTTTGGGTCGTGAAGTTAATGAATCAGAGCGAACAGTTGCAGTTGTCGATAAACGATTCACTGCAATGAGTCTTGCCGAACGCAGTATAATATCAGCAGAAAAGGTAAGCCGTAGGGTGGAAATACGGAATCGACAGAAATATGAGCGTAAGCTCAAGAATGTCAATCAGCAACAACATTTCCGTGATGAAATCTTAGGAACTTAAGCGATAAATATAGATATATATCTGTAGCTATTGCAAATGTTTGATTTTGAAAAGGAAGTATTAGCTTTAATATACATAGATATAATTTGTTCCAGTTCTTCAATGCTGCAATGCTCTACTTAATAGGTAAAATTACGTACCAATGCACAAACCCGTCAAATCTAATATGTACTTTACCCTTTTGAATATATTCATTTATCCTTCTTAGTTATTCATTTTATAGTGACGAGCTACAACGCTGTAGTTCTTTATAGTCGTATTTAATGTAAAATCTTGAAATAGAACCTTACAATGACTTCATAATTTCCTGGAGATTGGTAGTAGCAATGGCAAAAAAGTGATACGTTGTGCTGTATTTGGCATCTAATGTCGTGCACATATCATCCTGCATTTCCCCACTAATGGAAGAATTCGATCGAAGCTCCCAGTGATTACTTCCAGTGATAGTCGCGGGAGGGACAAAAGCGAGTGCGATTGTCGCCAGTACGTTCTATTTCCATATTATGGAAGGAACCTCATCTGAAGTCACGGTGACGCATTAAAAGAAGCATCTAAAGAAGTGCATTAATAAGCCTGGGCCACAGGATTTGATACATTTCTATATATTTATTTTTTTGTATAGTAATATCCGAAGAAAGTTCCGCTGTTTATTTGCTATTAGCTACTATCTATCTTTAGCAAACTCAGACCTGACTGGCACAAGATCAAACTAGGCCATAAGCCAGTTAAGACAGCAGAGATAATTCAGAGAGGTTCAACACACACCCTTTCCCCTAGAACAGCATACAGTTGGATGTTACTAGTACCACAAGAGACTCTGCCGATCACTATTAGTATATTGTGACCCTCCATCTATTCAGCATCCACAGGAGTATTCGTTACGCGACTTTCCACCTTACCACCAATTTTTTATTTATTATAACAATATCGAATTCATAGATGGCCGTGGAGTCCCATTTATACGAGTTACTTAGGGTTCCAACAGCGGCAACGTCCGATGAAATCTCCAAGGCTTACAAGCGGTTGGCCCTAAAATACCATCCAGATAAGACCAACCATGATGCCGCACTGACAGAAAAGTTCAAGGAAATTAGCAGAGCATATGAGATCCTAAAGGACCCCTTGCTGCGCAAAGTGTACGATCAATATGGCGAAATTGGTATAGACGGCACATATGTCGACCCTGGCGCAGACACCCCATATCCAGCAACTAAACGAAAGCGACAGGGAGGGAGTGACCCAACCGCTCCTCACGATAATATTCAATTCACCGCTGCTGCCAATATATTCTCACAAGTATTCAAGGACATCAATACCATGTTTAGTGAGAATCCGGCATTCCATGCATTCAACAGTTTCACTCCGTTTCATGACTTCAACTCTGGCGATTTCGCAGCTGCTCAGGAACAAGTGCGAGCTGCTGGTTACAAAAGAGTTGTGACCCCGGCTGAAACCCCCTTGAAACAAGGTAAGGATATTCATCATGTATGCAAAGTGACCCTAGAGGATCTATACTACGGTAAAGTTGTTAAGTTCCGTTTACCTCGTACCAACAAATGCGAACATTGCATAGGAATTGGAGGGAACAACCCACGCCGGTGCCGTACCTGTCAAGGTCTGGGACAAGTGATTGTGACAACTTTTAATGAGTTTTCAAAATTTAGAGAATTATGCCTGTGCAAAAGTTGCCAGGGAACAGGAATATATATTGCACCACAGGACAAATGCGAGCACTGTACTGATGGGTACATTCAGGAACAGAAAATCATTCAGGCCATCATTTTGCCCGGATCTCAAGATAATGATAAAATTGTGCTCCGTGGTGAGGCTGATCGTGGCCCCCACATGATACCTGGAGACGTTGTGATTCATCTCAAAGAGACACCCCATCCGTATTTGATCAAGAAATACAACGATTTATACATGGAGCATGAAATTGACCTTAAAACAGCACTATTGGGTGGCGAGATAGTTTTACCTAATTTCTTGCGTAAAGATCAACATGTGCGTATTCTAATCAATGCTCATGGGCTTCCATCCGTAAACCTGTCACTTGGTGATTCCGTTGGACAAGGAGAAATAGTCGGAACTATTAACCCTGGAGTCCCTAAGATAGTTAAGGGTCTTGGTATGCCAATTAACAACATGGAAGGCGGCGTTCATTACCAAAGCCTAGAAGATATGGAAAGCAAGCAGGGCCGCCTACTCGATTTGTCAAGATACAAGAAAGGGAATTTGTTCATTAAATTTAGCATAAAATTGCCATCCCTTTCGGATTTTGCTAGAGGTGAGGCCGATTTAATTGAGCTTCAGAGAATTTTACCCGCAGTTGTGAATGCATCGCTACCAACAACAGGATCTTGTATCACATCACATTTAGCGAACTTACCGTCTTTCAATTCGAGTCCAAGTAATGCTCCAAATACCAATAGTCTGCCCCACGCCATGCACTTGGAAGGCGAACCTGCTCAACCATTAGTTTCTTCTAGTGAACCAATGGACCCCTTGTTCAATAAGGCTTCTGAAACAACTCTTGGAGGTTCTCAAGTCCCTGACTTGCCACCACCAACTTCAACACCTCCAGCGCCAGCCCCCCCCAGGGAAGATGTCGATGATTCACAGAGTAATGAGTTTAACTACAACGATATCGATATCGACGACACCGGTGTAGACGGTGCCAATTCGGAAGAGGAGGAAGAATTTTACAATAACGAATGGAGGTAACTTAAACTTGCATTTATCCACCACAATTCTGTTTGAGTGATACAGTAATTCCTCACATTCTACGATTTCATCATATTTATTTCAGGGATTATATTTGTTAAATTGGTATTCTTAATGTGTATTATTATAGTGTGTAGTTATCTTATGCTTTTCTACATTTATAAGCAAGTTGTAATGAACGTGAATAACTGATTATTACTATTTCAATCTAATTTCGCGGGAAGTTGGATTTTTCGTGATATTCACCAAACCTGAACACAAAAGTTATCTTTGATATGGATATCACATAGTGGTTGTTTTAATTCTACAGGCTATCTGGGCTCCACAAGCAAGGACGACCATGTCTGACAACCATATACTTGATGCGTCCATCATCAAGGACCTTTCCAATCACATTTATGAAAAGCGTAAGGCTACTGCGTTTCAGATTGAAACGATTACCAAACAAGCCCTTGCAGATAATGACAGTCAAACGATTTACAAGATCATTGGTGAATTGACCGAATTGACAATAAGTGGTACCAATACGGGGAAGATGGGAGCGATCACGGCATTGGGGAGTGTTTCTGTTGCTCTTGGATCATTTGCTATTGCGTACTTTTTAGAGGATATAGTCAAACCCATCTTTGTTACTTTCAGAGATACTGATGCTAGAGTCCGGTATTACGCCTGCGAATCGCTCTACAATATCACCAAGATTGCTCGAGGTGAAATCTTACTCTATTTCAATGAAGTATTCGACGTCTTGTGCATATTGGTTACGGATACCGAATCTTCTGTCAAAAATGCTGCGGATATCTTGGACCGCTTGGTTAAAGATATTGTCAGTGCTAAGTCTACCAACTACGTTTCCATATTGCACCACCAGGAATCTCCAAATGAGATACAGTCGCACTTAGTAGATGCAAATGGAGACGCAATTCAGATTAACAATATTCAGGACCCTCAGAAGGCATTCTCATTGTTAAAGTTCATCCCCACGTTGTTGGAAAGAATACATACCATTGATCCATTTGCAAAAAAATTCTTGATCAGCTGGCTAGAGCTCTTTGACGCCATCCCTTCGTTGGAGTTGATTACTTTTCTTCCTAATTTTTTGAAGCCATTGATAACATTCTTGATGAATAATGCTCCGTCTGACGTTCGACTCGAGACAGAAAATTTACTAAATATCTTCTTGAAGGAAATTATTTCAATTTCAAAGGTCAAGATAGAAGCCAAAAGGAAGCAGTTGATAAAGGACAAACACCGTCAATTGAAAGGCAAAGAAAATCAGTCCACTGGAACTAAGCTGATTTCCCCAGAAAACAGTACTATTTTAGATAAAGATATCAAAAACCTTTCACTTGAGAATAATGCTGAGGAAGCCATTGTTGATGATGGCACATCAATAAAGTCAACTGATACCACCATAATGAGACCAAAGAAACAACCAGAGATAACACCAATCGACTCACTTGACGAGGAAGACGGATTATATCTTACTGGACAAGACATTTTCATTGATTTTCCCAGTATTATTAACATCCTCTTTGATTTCTTACGTCCTTATTCATCTGAAATTACTGATATGTCAAGAGAAAGCCATGATATTTATTTAGAAGTCCAATTCATAGTGTTGAAATGGCTTCAAGAAATATTGTCAATTTCACCCACAAGTTTTATCAAGTGCTTTCCCGATTGTGTTTCCATTGTGATCAAGAACATTGCCATAAGTGATTCGAGGAAAGACTTTGAACTTAGGGGTCAATTACTAGGTTTTAATACTTCGCTCCAAAATTTCCTTGTCAGCATGAATCGTACCACAGAATTCAGTCCTGACGATGAAGATATTGAGGTTGACTCAGAATATTCAAATAATATTCTTCTAGGATTAAACAAAGATGTGTATGACGAATTCTTAGAGTTTCAATTGGGCAAAACCAAGGAGACAATTATTCATGAGTGTCTTACATCAAGCAATGAATTAGCTAGAATAACTTCCTTGGACTGGCTTACTTTTCTTTATTCTAAGTATACGGAGTACTTCTTCAATGCAAGTTCTCAGTTTGACCTCACTGTTTTGTTACGTTTTACATCCACTGCGAGTAATGAGGTTGTCCTTAAATTGTTGCAGTTTTTGTCAAAGATGTCTGAGAGCAACGAAAGCTTCTTCAATGATTTTATTAACAAGTTAGTGGCTCTTTTCAAATCAGAATTAATGGATAAGACAATGACCGCTAATAATAGGGGAGAGTTTGTCATTAGGAAGTTATGTTTTGCATTGAGTTCAGAGAACATATACAAGGCTTTCTCAGAGGTTTTGGCAAGAGAAGAAGATATGAGCTTTTTGAAGATGATGATCGATACTTTGAATCGAATATTATTGACGACACAAGAATTGGCCCAATTCCGTAAGAAATTGAAGAACTTGGATCCAACAAAACCCGAAGATTGGTCACTTTTCTCAACACTCTTTCAGAGTTGGTCTCACAGTCCTTCGAGTGCTTTGTCATTATGCCTTCTTACTTCTAATTACGAGCTATCATTCCTTATCATCAAGTATCTTAGTGAGACAGAAGTTGATTTTGAACTATTGACGCAATTGGATATTCTTATTCAGTTATTGGAATCACCTATATTCCTCAAGTTGAGGTTGCAGTTGTTAGAACCTGAGAAGAATCCCTATTTGTATAAGTCACTTTACGGGATTTTGATGATTCTTCCACAGTCTTCCACCTACAATACTTTGAAGAACAGACTTTCTGCATTGAAGAATATGCCCACACTTCCTACCACTTCCACTTCTACTGTTGCTTCTCCAACACCATCCGTTCCAAGCACAACTGTCAGTGCAAACAACGTCTCGTTGTCTCTTAAAAAGAAGCGAATGGTGGAATTGATTGATATTTTTGCAAAGGTACAGGATAAGCACCTCCAATTCACGTTGGAGACATCCATAAAGCATCCTCAGTACAAGGAATCCATTCAAGACCAGAAATCCGAATTGTATCCAAGCTATGGAGCCAGTATTTCGGAGTTCAACGACGCATCTTCTAAAATGACAGCAAACAGAAGATTGTGATATCCGAACATATATGGCAATGAAAAACAATATCGTCGATGTGATGAAAAATTAAAATAGTTATTAGTATTACGTACGGCTGTGATTGAAGAAGTATAGCTTAAAATATAGTTTTCATTAATGTGGTTACATCTTTTCTTTTATTGCTTTAAAGGAATAATAGTAACGACTTACTTGTCTGCCATCTTGCCGGAAGTAAGAATTTATAATTACTAACACAGCATGTTGAATAGGCTACTATTAGAACTGTAGAATACTAGAATATATCTAAAAGTACACCATAGAAAGTACAGATTAGAAACCTTAATATATGCAGGAAAACAATACTCGGTTTTCAAAAGCTGATGATGTACTGGTTCGACACTTTTACAGGTTTGAAGTATACTGGTTGAGTTATATTTTAACTAAGGAGCTTGGCTGCGAAAAAGTTGATTGCCAAGACACGCAAAGGAATAACATGGTAGGAGCAAACACTCAGGGGCAGACCGAAGTCGGAAGTAGATTGGCGACTTCGGCCCAAGTGATAACACGGCAATTAAAACCGCTAGAGGCAAACAAGGCTGATGTGATAGTACACGGGCCAATGATAGAGTCTGTTTCACTGGTCGCTGATATAGACGTTCAGGAAGCCATACGAATTCACGAAGAACAAGAAAGACGACGCCAACATCATAGTCGTGAAAGCGAACCTAACGAGGGGTTTACTCAAGTGGAAGGGAAATATGCTTCCGATAGTGGGTCGCCACAAGGTGTACTGAAAGGCAATGATGAGGCATTCAGCAATACTTTGGGGAGTCATGCCTCAGTTTTATTGGAGAGCGGTCTTAATGACTACCAAGCTAACCAACCTGTTACTCTCTCAACATATGATTTAAAAGATGAGGAGTCCAAGTTTAGACGATGGACACCTAAGCTTGATTTCTATTTGGTAAAGCTTTTATCAGATGTCGTTCACAGTTTCAAGAAGCCTGAAAATGCAGAGTTATCGAAGAGAGCCTGGAGCTACATCACTGGCCTGCTAAGAAATGCAAACCCACAAACAGTCTATGCAACTTATACCAAATATTCCATTCTTCAGCACATTTTCAATGTTGTCCATGCACGTTATCGAATGTGGCATACATTGATGGAATTCAGGCAATCCAACCATAATAATGTGAATTACTCTTACAGGTGGAGCCCGGAATTAGGTAAATTCCAGATCTACGAAACCACCACCAATAGTGTGATCATCCCTGACCGTCTGATCAAAGCTCTACTTTTCGGAGAGACAATACCATTACCTAATATTAATCATTTCCACAAAGCTGCTTTGGTTTTGAATGATTTCTTCTTGACCAACAACTTCAAGTTCATGTCTGTATACCACAATGAAGTCCTCCCAATGTTGGTTAGGTTGGATTCTCGTTATCTCGAAAACCTTCCTCCTTTGTTCAGTGTTGTGCCGAAGTTCCATTATGACGAAGAGCATCTTCCATTTTTCAGACCACTAGTATTACCCAAACCTAAACAGGATATAACCAAAGAGCGGTTTAAAAATCGGGTTACTCGGAAACGGAATTCTAGTGTCATACTGCATCAAGACTTGTCAATTACTGGTTTGGCCCATGTCTTAGGAACATTAAACGAATCGGATTCTGCAACCGCAGTGGCTACTGCGTCTGCAGCCATCAATGATGACGAAGCAGCGATAAATGTCAAATTTCCAAATACTACCTCCACGCCTCTTGAGAGTGAAGGAGACGATTCAGTTGACCCGTCCCTAAAGCAAGACGGAGCGAATCAAGATCAAGATCAAAATCAAAATCCAAACGATTTAAAGGCTCCCTCTATTATTGAAGCCTCAAATGGTGCCAACGACGTCGTTAACTTAGGTGATGATCAATCGACGGATTTCGAAAATGCATTGGCTAGTGCTGCCATTGCAGCAATGAACACCCCCCCAGAGAACACCCCTCCAGAGATAAAGGTAAGAGACAGCTACTTAAAGGATAGAGTTTGGCTCAATCGATTACTTTCATTGAGTGATAGTAACCTAATTTCTGTGAACGAGGTTTTGGCGGTGTGCTCAGGAGTTCGTGATGGGAAAATACCACCATTTATGTTGAATATTCTTGATCCTGGCTACTTGGGAGGTAAAACGGGGGAAGAATATGACATGTCTGATGTCGAAACTACAAAGAGAATACGAGAGTTCCTTCTTCCTATGGCCTACAATTAAATTTTTGAAAGAGTGAATATTTACTCTATCTTATCAATGAATTAGAGCTAATAATGAACTATGAACTCAATAACTAAATTGCGAAGATCGCTTGAAGTAATACGAAAACTCGTTAACGTTATCGCCAACCAAATCACTCTTTCTCTTGCTTTTTGTTGATCCTGCAACACTTGACGTTCTAGGAATGGAATAGATTGACAGCTCTTCATCACCTTTACGGCCTAAGACCAAGCCTTCAAGAGCATCACCTTCTTTAGAATTGTATAATGAGGTATGCACCCCGTCTGATTTGTATACTGAGTTCAATGAAGTGGTCTCAATATCCTTCTGAACTGTGACCGTTCTATCAGGAGTGTCCTGCTCGATTATAACAGATGTATTCCCTACTTGTTGAAATTTTCTCCGACGAGGGCCCAGTTCACTAGGATTGGGAGATTGCCCTTCAGAGAACAGGGTTCCACGCCGACGAGAGAAGGAACTGATTTGGGGAGAAGGCAATGCGCTCGTAACTCTGCTATCACGGACTGCGCCAGGAGAATCTGCGACTGAAATCAGGACGAAATTGGAAAATTTCAGGTTATTGGCCAACTTAGGTGCCAATGGCGTAGCAGCTCCTCTTTGAATCTCATGTTCGACTATTTCTCGGCCAGAGCCATAATCATGATTTCTGTTATCACTTGTTCTGTTGCCTGCTCTTGTCGAACGCGCTTGACAAAGAGAATCACATGAGGATCTTTGGAGCCAAGATTCACGATTTCCATTTGTGCTTCCTGAATTAGAGCTGGAGCTATAGAACGAGCTTGAACAAGTTGTCGTTGGTTTTGTCGACTGATTGCTCGTATCAAATTGAGTATGCAGTGTTACTTGTTTTATTCTATATTCAATTTTTGCCTGGACAGTTCTTCGAAGAAGAATCTCAAATAGAAGTCTTTTATTGGTTTCACCAATTTCACTTGCACTAAGTATAGGAACGATGGATCCGTCATTGGTGAATGTTTCCTGGAACTTGGGAGGGATTTTTGAAGTTCTATTTCTAAAGACCTGAGACTTGTATTTTCCATAAGCTACATCTGCCATACGAAGTTTTCCTTCGGGGTTAATTGGTTTCAGATCGAAGTAAGTATGCTCAGCTGTCGATTGAGGAAGCAGGATATTGTTCAACTTACCGCTGGAGGTACGCAATTGCTTATTCAAGTTTTTTTGCATCATTTTGGCAGAAGCAGGGTCTGATGAAGCAGCTCTAGTTTTCTTGTCTAAGGAAGAACCAAATGGTGTGAACCTTAGGTAATTCCTTCTTGGTCTCTGGGTTGCAGCTTTTGGCTGAGCCTTGGAAACCAAAGCTGTTGTTCCCGTCAATAGGGGCACTTTTTCTGGAGATTCTGTATCTTTCAGGAAACTGAAACTGAAAGTGGACTCAGACTTTGATTTGATCGCAGATGAATCCTCATTACTAATTTTATGATCTTTAGCTTTAACTGCTGGGATTTGGGGATTAATTGGAGACCATGGCGGAGAAAATAAATACATGGGAGTCTTATCATATTTTGAATTTAATTTGGGATCAACCTTCTGCAATTGAGTGTATTTGTAGAACTTGAGAGCTAGAGGCAATAAATCATGGATTGGATATTGAAAGTAAGCATTGGAAAGGAAGTTCTCAAATTCAGTATCAGATTTGAAGTTAGCATTAGAGTCTCTAGGTTTGGGCCTCTTGTACCCGCGCCACTTCAATGATGTTTGTCGCTTGACAGGGAATGAGTATCTTAACTTTTTGGTGGGTTTGAGTATTGGTTCATTTTCCTCTTGGCCACAAGTTGATGGTGTATGAGAATTTGACCTTTGCAAATTAACGTCACCTCTCTTGACCATTTTATTCCTTCCTTTTATCTTATTCCGGCTTTTTAGAGTAGCAGATCGAGATACTAATGAACCCGTTCTCTTTATGCCGTCTTGGTCGATAATAGTCACAATTGGACCAGTTTGTCCTTCAAAATTTAACATTGAATGTTCAGAAGATGAGAGAGGTTCTGTTTGAGTCTGAGTTGATACCATCCTCCTCTTTTGGGATTGATTTCTTGTATGTGCTGAAGACAGCCGATGATGGTGATGAAACTGGTGATGACGAAGAATACGATGCTGATTATCACTATGGGAAGAACTCACATCTCTGGTATGAGATTTTGATTCAAATATATCCCTTTCTATTCGAAGATAGGTGGACCCTAATTTGCTTTTATCAAAATGGTCTACGTCCACAGGTATAGTCGCATTTTTATGGGAAATCAAACTGCTAGATGTTGGTCTAAGCGGTGATGGGGTGCTGCTATTCAGGTATAAGACATCAAAGGGATTTCCTGACGATACTCTCTTATTTAATTTCTTTGAATCTTGGATGGTGGAGAGGTTTGTTGGGCAAGATCGCTTGGTATTGGCACTGGAGGAACTCTCTCGTTGTGAAGACAAATCAATAGATGAGATTTTGTCGTTGTTCTCAGGTGAAATGTTCTTATGACTTTGAGGAACTACTTCAAGAGACGATGACGCCAGGGCGAACGCCTGGTTTGCCGATTCCGGGCTATTCGAGCTCGATTGCTGCATAGAAATTGGATTATTAGGAATTAGGACTCGATATATATTTTAGCTTTCACTGATAATTTATAACTGGAATTGAATTGGGATAACGGCCTTGACGTTTAGCATGAAGTTTTTTATGGAGAGAGGTAGGAGAATCACTTTCTCTCGTATTCAACGGATGAATTTCAATGGGTGGTCTGAATACAAGTTATGTTCTTTAATAAGTTTGTCGGTAATCGTAATGAAAATATGCGTTCTCTAATGAGTTTGCCAACGATGTAAAGTATTACTTCAAAGTCTTAGTGATTGCACCTAGAAGAAAAGAAGGAACTAGCGAGAAATTTTGACGAACGAACGAACGGAAACCCCATGGATGAATTAGAAGAATAAAGTACTGGAGTCATACATCTTGAACAGAAGTAGGCTTTCATAGGCAAATTACAAGGTTAATTTGGATCCGGGTATGGCTCCGTGGATTTCTTGATTCGATTGTCTGAAACGCAGATCTAAGCTCAGATGCATCGTCAACTAAAGCTATGAGCTTCAAGACGGCAGATAGCGTTCTTCTTTTTGCAGCAAAGTAAACAATTTAGATCAATTGCCAGCCATCAGATTATGTTGAAACTAAATTATGAGGTTGATTACTGTATACACACCCTACTTGAAAAAGATTGAATGGAAACTGAACTTTAGAGTTTCAGAGTTCTTGTTTCGATTTAATATGTTACTTATAAAGATGTTATCTAGAAATGAAAGTACTATTGTAGATGTGTCTTTTGAGTTGTATTGTTGTAGAAATATACAATTTGAATGATGTAACGTATTGAGTTTAAAGATTATGTGAGATATTCCACCTGGATGTTCTCGGTGGAAGTGAAAGCATGTTTGATTTTGCATCATTCCACTCACTGACAACCTCATTATGTGAAAGCCAGCAACTCTAGCATATTCTTACCCTTTGAGGTTTTGAATTGCTTGGGGAGCCATGTTTAGAGTTGCCTAATCTATTTGATACAGCCAGCCATCTGAACCTGCAATTGGAATAATTCGACCATTTGATATATACGTCATGACTATCCACAATAGGAAATATACTTCCAAAGAAGGAAATTACTCAATTAGACAACTAGTGTCGCATCTATAAATGGTTGACGGACACAATAAGCTTAATGTTGGATATATGGGAGGGAGGGAGGAAGGATATCTATAAAAACTCCCATTCCATTCAAAAAAGGACATGCATATGGAATTACAGGGCTTTCCACGTTCCCATCATATTCGTAACTATTTGACTTGTAAGTATATATGAATTTATATATGAATAATTGGATAGCTTATCTCCCCTATACTAATGTAATCTCAATAGTAACCAATGGTAAGACCAGATCAGTACACAATTGAAGCCCATTGTACAGGTCCTTGTCTCCCTGTCTATTCTTGTCGTGCGCAAACAAACAGACACGGTTTCCCTACTTCACAACGAAGGGGCCTTAAAACAACTGCGGTCTCTAACTCTAAAATTACTTAGTGGTTAATATTAATTACAACTGGTTATAGAATCCCTCATTGTAAGACGATCCCGTATCTGACCTATCGAAGCCATGGGAAATCGTGAGTCCGGATGTTTGTGGGTGAAACAAATGAGGCTTCGCCTCAATAGAAGTAAATAGACGGTACTTAAAATCAATGGGTGATCCGTCAACGGGTAGCGCCGTCATCACCTTTGTTGCTAAGTTGTGATACGTGCACTTTTTTCGTCGTTTGTAAAATTAAAAGCAGCCTTAGTCGATTTTGTAAGTGTTATACTTTCTATAGTTCTTTTTCGTTAATAACCAATATCAGTACAGCAGCGATGGATAAGTTAAAGGAAGTAAGTAGCATTGGGATTGTGGAGGGAAGCAAAGTCCCTAATAAGCGTTAGAAGCAAATTTACTAACTTAATGGTGTATAGAAAATCAACAGCTTGAAGGCTGACGCCGAACAGTGGCAGGAAAAGGCAGACGAGTTGCAGTCCAGAATTAAGGAATTGGAGCAAGAGTCATTGGAAAAGGATAACCAAATCCAGTCGTTGACCAGAAAGAACCAAGTGTTGGAAGACCAAGTGGAGAAGTTGGAGAAGGATTTGGAGGAAATCAAGCAAACCGCCGAGGAGTCAACCCACTTGAAGACCTCCAACGATAACTACACCAAGAAGAACCAGGTTTTGGAAGATGAATTGGAAGAAGCCGACAAGAACTTGAAGGAGACCACTGCCAAGTTGAGAGACACTGATATCAAGGCCGAGCAATTGGAAAGAAAGGTTGCCTCCTTGGAATCTGAAAAGGAAGAATGGGAAAGAAAGTTTGAGGAATTGTCTGAGCAATACCAAACTGCCAAATCCGAATTGGAGGAGATCACCCAGCAATTGGACGCTTTGTAAATGCAGTAGACGTCGATATACCCTTGAGAAGTTTAAATGCCTTCTTATCTTTTACTTTCGGACCCTCCATTTTTCGTCTATGATTTTTTATAAGTTTTGTTTGCAAGTGAATTTGATAATGAAAAAATCTTGAGGTTGGCTGTGGCATTATGGAGCATTATTTTGGGAGACGCGGAGGGCTGAATTATTGGATGTATGCATTTGTCTCTTTCTCTATATATAGTAATACGTGAAGTTTTACGTGTGGATATTGTAGTACATTGTTCTTGTGGTAAGAGCTCAAATGGAAAATAGGGACTCCGGGACCTTGACTTTGGGGGCAAGGTTATATTTTCCAGCAAATTGCTAATACCTTTTAAAGTGTGTGTGTAGCACATATGGACCACATTGTGAACAACGGACTTGCCGCTTCCAACATTGCCCTGAAGTGTGTAGAAACAAAACTGGTACACACAATTAACACATTTACTATGAATGTAAACAACAATCAATAAATGGCCTAGTCCAGATCCATACCGCGAAAATTATATTAGTCGACACAGATTAGTGGCCACAACTCTCCACATTATACTAATTCCTTATCTCAACAAGTATTAGTAAATGTACTCATATATTGCTGAAACATGTGATATGTGTGAAATGTGTGTTATCTTATGTCTTATCTGGACCAGTACGAGAGTATTGCCCACGTAATACCACGCGAAAATTGCATTAAATAATATTTCTGAACAAATAATACATTCTCCGTGCATGCCATATTAGACATATAATTAAAGAGTATTTACACTTCCAAAGAGAAATCTACATTTACTCCATTCTTATCAGGAAATCTGGATCACAGTTCCTCTACCTGGTAGAGTTACCTCATAGCTTATCTGCCAGTTGCCTGTCACTGTAGCAGCCGTCTCCATCGATCCTGCTCATAAGCGCATTCAAATTGTGCAAAAGTAGTTCTTCTTTCAGGTGATGTTTAATCCAGGTAGCAACCATAAGACACCAAACAACTTTTCTAGAGTACAAAACTAACCACCAGCCCATTCGTATCAGATCCCTGGAAGTCTTATTTCGCCCTTTTATAGGAATCCCATTGCATCGGTTCTACAACTTACCGTGGTGCTTTCCCAGTTGAAAGAATCACTATACAATGGAACTCCTAGATCTGGTAAGAAGAGGGTTAGCACAGCCATCTTTGGCATCTCATATCATAGATGACGATTATACACCGTCTCCACTGACTCGAAGAGCCTCAGGCCACCATCGACGTACATCCCAAGGCGATGGACGCAATGAAATAGAGGATGAGGTGCACTACTTAAGAGTCAACTCCGTTGACCGCATTAACTATCTCGCCCATCAGTTTCCATTAGCCTCATCAAGGTCACAACAACTACCACCACCACCACCACCTCAGGAACATGATACAGTCCCTTCTTACGAGGATTCACAACTTATGTATGAACAGCAACAAAACGAATTGGACAGACGATATCTGTCGACTTTTCCCAATGGAATCAATGTTTCTGGCTCCTTCACCAACATCCCCTTATTGCATAGTGAATCCACTCCCGTTAACCATCTGCTGCATATCCACCGTTGGGGACAACAAAGTCCTCTTCCACCAGTATATCAGATGGAGGATGCTACAAATATCAGTCGCTCCTTTTCCACTCCTAACATGAGAAGGGCGTCTGAAGGCGTTGTTGACTGTGTTCCTAGAGTGATCCCTCTTGAAATTCACGACGAGGATGACGCCGCAAGCGGATACTCGTCTTCATCTTCTTTAATTGCTACACGAACATCACGGCTCATAAGATCAACAGTGGGGGGCAACGGCCGTTCTGCATCAGTCTCTGTATCTTCTAGTGCCGGCGCTTCAACAACCCCAATGGGTGATTTGACTCTCACGCCAACTACATCGTCAAATTCTGCAAGTGTCACCAGCTTGGTGCTGTCACAGCAGATGCGACTGAAAGCATCCTCTACTGGATATAAGAATCCAGCAAAGTCTTTAAAGCAAATAGGCCTCAAATTTCTTAATGCTCGTCAGCATTTTGCCCTAGCAATATGCCGTGATATTTGTCTTATACCGTCCCTCATTGGTCTTTTCCAATCTTGGAGAAGAGTGTTTGCCAACCAGTATTTTGCAAAGTCAATAGTGGCAACTACTGGAGCAGCTGATTTCACTTCTGCACGGATGGCTGAACATTTTCTTACTGGAGTCTGGTGCATTGTGGCAGCCTACTTATCATATGCCGTTCTTGATGGCCTTATGGTGCGATGGATTGTCAATTATCTGGCTCCGGCTGCGATAGTCAGAATGCTTTCAATGTCAACTATACTAATTGCATTGGAGCAGTACCTTGTGGCGGCGTTCTCTGCTGAGGGTTACAAATACGGCTTACATATTTGGATTTTAGTCAGTTGCATCATGACAGTGGCATACATTGTCCAGAATTTCGTTACATCCAACTTAGACGTCAAAGGGCAACGCAAGCAAAGGTTCTTTGATTTTTATAATATCGTCGTGTTTGCAGTGGTTCCTGTCGGCGTTGCAAGCTTTCTTACAATGATAGGTCTCTTGCGGTCATTGCTCATTCTTAGATTGGACGTTGAGCTGAAACTACTCAGAGAAATGGCATCTGCCGTACCAATATCATAGTGTGTGCGGTGTTTCGATGACTATCTTGGATGATATCTTCCGTTTGGAACTTCATTTCGTCTTTTCTGTTTTACTATTCTGTACTTGTATTTATTAGTCTTTGGCTATTTTGTAATGGTAATATTATTGTCATATTTACTTGAAGGCATCTGCATAAGTTAATGAGCTCAAAGTCGTTTCTACTACTGATGTCATAGCAACTCTAGTGCGAAAATCAAGGTGCGATTGCAAATGCTCAAAATCAGGTTTCCATGAAGGGACAAAACATATTGACATAAAATGCTTATCTTAATGAGCAAATACAACATAATCATATTAAAGTGAAGTATGTTGACACGAAGGTAAATATTGCCAATATGTTTACGAAGTCACTTACAATGGAAAGACTTGAAACTCTCATCAAGTATAGCGGGATGAAATCTGCATTTGAGGGGGAGTGTTGAAGCTGGGACAGAAAAAGGTATGTTACACGAACGAATTGGACGTGTAATTCCCAGCACGTGATACAGTAAGTGTTTATGCACGTGAATGACTCCTTAAGGTCACAATACTGATTAAGGACGAAAGACATACAAATGCAATGATTGGCCTGAACTTATGAATGGCCTAAACTCATTTTTTTTGGCATGATATGAGAGTATAGAATAAGTTCGGACAAACAGGATCTCATCCAGAGATGAGGTATAAAAATGGTTGAGACATTTAGGATAAACGTCTAATATGAGCTGGATTTATGCAATCACTGAGAATACATATTTAGGTATACGGATATCTAAATATAATATGTGATTACCGATTAACTTAAAGTGCTAATGCGCCTTACCGATACATATATATCATGTCTACCACAACGTTGACCTAAGCAGGGCACTATCAGATTACCCACTGATTAAAAGATTAAGAGTCAAATCTAATAAATTCTAAGATTCGTTTTCCCCAGTTTATTATTTATTTCTTATGTATATTAGCTCATTTAGCAGCTACACATGACACACTGCTTTCATCACTTTACCTAGATCACGCCAGCCTTACAGCAAACAGTGAACTTGTTGAAGTACCTACATACTACTCGATCAAATGTGATTCGCCTTGGTATGAGTTTCTCCAACCCGTCCAGTTATTTTGTGGTAATAATGGGAAACCTTTATTATGGGGCGCTATGGCAGCTTGCAATGGGTTTGTCGCCATAGACTTAGCATATGCATATGACCAATGGAGAATATGTGATGCTCAACATCTAATCTCAGCTGACTATCGTAAAGCTGTTCAAGAAGCTTCGGTCAGGGTGGGGGTGTTAGTAACTGTAATCAGTTATGCAGTCGTCAGCAACGCTGTCGGTTTTTCAGCTAAAAGAAGCTCTGAATGGTTCGCTACGTTAAGTCATGAGGTTAGTGCCTTGGCAAGCAATCGAGTTTGTCAGTACAGTTGATGGATTTTATTCCAAGGGGCACTTCTAAGTATTTGGGCAGTAAGCGTAATGAAGAGACGTTGACGCCGAATTATATGTAGCGCTAGTGACGGGAGAGGATATATCACCTGGTGTCAATGTTACTTTAATGGATGATAGAGCAGTGGGTACTCACGAGTTTGTTGAGTTATAGACTTACAATAGTACGGTATCTAAGTGGGCACAGATATGTTATGGGGGTAGCGAGTGCTACGAAGGGCCTAATCAGTATTTCGGCGATTACTAGATAGGAGGAGATTTTTGTAAGTCGAGCGGATTCTGGTCCGCCACTTCAATAACTGACTGGGCGGGATACGCAACATCCTTTGGACGGTGCGCCTCAAACTTCGAAATATATAATGAAGATCCTGGTAACTACAGGTACGACAGGTTTATGAGTTAGCGGTGGCATGTAGGAAAGGGCGCGTCTACTGGTCCAACTGTGATACAGGGTATTGATTCTGGTGGTTTATACATGGGTTTAATGATTAGGTCCCCCGGTGGTGTTGATAGCAACAGGTACATCTATCTGTAGCCAGCAGTCCAATTATGCGAGGAACACGCCTGATTTTGACGTTAGTTGGTGATACAGCCTGGATCGCCTAGACTTACGAACAATAGTGAGCAAAATCTCGGCAATAGTGTTAAAACCTGGGGACGCTGTATTTTTTTGGAATGAGTAAGTCAGTAGCTCAGCGGGTCACGTTAGATATAGTTTAATAGGGACGTATCTACTGTGTGTAACGTCAAGACTGAGTGATCATTACACTGTCAACAGTTGTGTTAACCACTATTTCTGTACACCTATTCAAATAAAATAAAATATAAATAAAAAAAAATAAAAATAAAAACCCAAAATAGAAAAAATACAACATCTAAAAGACATGATTTAGAGAATATAATTCCCAGTCCAAAGAGTAATTCCTTGATGGATGAGTAAATATAGCAACCCTTTCAATAAGTCCAATAATGCTAATGCTATTACTGGGCCAAATTCCGAGCGTAATGGTCCGGGAATGATGCAGGAATGAGAAACAGAAACAGAAGCTAGTTGCTTATGATCGCTATACAGCTGTTTCACTTTCAAAAAGACAAAAACCTTTAGTTCTGCCGCCACTATAATTAACCTACAGTTTCAATTATATGTTCCATAGCTCAGATTCATTTTTCTGTATTGAACCATTGACCTTCAATTTTGTGGTGGAAAAACTCGACCTGAAAAAAAAAAAGAAGTCGAAAAATAGTGCTCATATAGACACCTAAATCAACTACTAGGGTATCTTGATTGATATCAGTCAGAACATTACAATATGGCTATCCACATTCTTGGGAAGGCAATCAAACACAACGTCGAGGTCAAATATGGCCTTGCATTCAATATCTTTGGTGTTGGAATAAAGACGGCAGAGAATATCTGCGCTCGGATTGGAATCTACCCCAAGATGAGAATGAACCAGTTGAACGAAACACAAATCATGGCTATCAACAAGGAGTTAAGTGATATCACTGTGGAAGGCCACTTGAAGCAGAAGATCTGGGATGATATCCAGTTGAAGCGTAGCATCGGTAGTTATACTGGTCTCAGACACGCTATGGGTTTGCCTGTTAGAGGTCAAAAGACTAAGAACAACGCCCGTACAGCTAAGAAGTTGAATAAGCTTGAACGGAGGCTTTAAATGTTTTCAGCGGCGTTAGAAGGGGTGGAAAGGTGCTTGTACATATGGTATAGACTTACTTTTATATGCGTGTTATTTTTAATGAACATAGTGTTACTTTTATGACAAATTCTTAGATACCCAATATATATACACTATACAGATTGAAACATATTAAATGGTAATATTATACAACAAGGCAACATGCAAATCAACTTTTCTTTCATTTTTGTAAACGGCAAGAGCTGTGGTCCACCGCTAGTCGTAGACTTGAATAAGTTATTTTTTTATGATTTTTGGTTTTGGTATTTTCGTTTTGGAAAACTCTGACCTCATAGTTTTTTGACATTTAAATCAGTATCAACCACCAACTAATAAATTAAATAAAATAAAAATAGGGAATGTAAAACTGCAACTAGTGCACATGTCCAATGATCAATGGTTGTGATGGTGATACAAATATTTGGATTGTTGCAGAGAAGGAATCTCACGAGACCATCCAGGAATATCTTCACCTATTCCTCCAACAGGTCTCTCAAGTACAACATTCTCCAAACCTAAAGCATCACTCAACCAATGGTGGTTAACCATACCACCAGCATCGGCTCTAGATTCAGGTTGAATCAGTAACATAGGTAGAAGGAAATCGCTGATTTCTTCAGCATCAGTAACAGAAAACTTGTATTTTTCAATAAGAATATCTCTTAAGCCCCATGGTTTTAGCTTCAGAATTCGATGCATCTCTCCTCTTGAGTTGAAGAATTCCCTGCTCAAGTAACCCTCCTTAAGCATCTGGCGAGGGAAAGGACCAATCAACTCAATAATCTGGGCAATGTGATCGTCGTCCTTACTATATGATTTGCCAGCACGAGGATCAAATAAATAATCTCCGGTTAATAACTCAAATATTAAACATGCAAATGACCATAAATCACTCGAACAGCCCCAGTGATATCCAATTAACACTTCAGGAGCACGGTATTGCCGGGTTTGAATCTCTTCTGTGAAATGATGGTACGTCCAACATGCATTACCTAAATCTGCAATCTTCACCAGAATCAATTCGTCATCATTTAAAATCTCAGGTGGGACATCCACTTCACCCCCTGCTCCTCCAGCAAAAGCAGTCTTATTGATGTTGACAGCTGCAGCAGTAGCTGTCATTTCCAAAGGATCATTAGAGATTGACATGGAAGAAAGAGAACTGTTCAATGTCTTGGAGGATTCTGCTGCAACTGGGGTATTTACAGCGTTTGAACTATTATGCGAGTTACCCTCTCCAATGGTCATGGGAATAGCACTTGAAAGTATTGATGCACTATAAGTTTTCACTGGTGTATTATTGGTAGTAGATGAGAGACCCCCAATGTTTGTGAATGATTTGTTAAAAGTACGCAAGGGAGAAGGTAATGGCTGAGAACCGGTAATAAGTGTTTGACGGCGAGACCGACGCCCATTTCTTCCCAATGAAGGCGATGAACCAATGGATTTTATCGAAACGTTGCTATCATTTGGGTCGACGATTTCAGATGATGTATTAACACCAGGTGTGGATGTAGTGGCATCCGGAATTGAGCTAGGCTGTGTCATAGATCCAGGTGCAACATTTGCTGGAGTAGTTGGCAGAAAAATTGCCAGATTTGAACTAGTTATGGTGTTTGAAGTTTGTCTTAAATTGCCCGATGCCTGGCGCTTCAGAAGCCTTCTCTGAAGTTTGGCACGTTGCTCTTGTTCTTCCACTAAGCGAACTATTTGCTCGACATCGCCAATTTCAATTAATACGTTCTCCGGTTTCATGTCAGTGTGAATGACACCGCATTTGCGATGCAAGAAATCCAAAGCTGAGAGTAATTGCTTGGCAATTTGCTTGACAAACACAATAGGGATCCCCCTGTGCTTGTATCTTCTTATCAAGCTAAGGAGGTTCTCTCCCAAAACTTCAAACACCATACATACATGGATACCGTTCGGACCCTTATGTGTAAAAGTATCCAAAAGTTGTATAACATGCATATGCCCCGGATGATGCAAATCTGAAGATCTTACTTTATCCAATAGCTTAATTTCGTCGATGGCTGTTTGAGTGAAATGCTTTGCACTACGGACAATTTTCATTGCCACATGACAATGCTTATCATTATCTCTTGCTAACCAAACTGTCAGAAAATGGCCCCAACCCAACTTGCGGACCAAGGTATACTTGCCATTCTTGTAAGTCTCACCTATGTAGCATGTATGATATCCACCTGGCACGTAGTCTTGTAAGTCTTCCTCATTGGCCATGTTTACCTCATCGTGTTCATCATCATCATCGTCATCGTCATCATCGTTATCTTCATCATCATTCATTTCCCCTTCATCCAGATTAGTACGGACACCTTTTGGGTCGCTGACTAATTGCTCCAAGTCATCGAAGTTTATTTCAGATCCTGAAGGGTGTTGGCATGGATTTAAAGAGGGATGCTCTGATTGATTCTGTAAATCATAATGCTTATTTTTCCGCCTCTTAAGGGCTTCTGGATGGAGTCTCAAGTTGACTTCATCATCAAAGTTTGTTTGGAGGGGTGCTAATTCTGGTTTGAACGGCGAGTTAACCACAGGGGTCGAGTTGGTAGATGTGGTTGGTTGACTGTACTGAGGCAATGATGGTGGGTTAAAGCTTCCAGGAGCAAGCGCAGAAGTAGATGACGAAAGAATGACATTGGAATTATTGAAGTTGTTGGTCGGATTTCCTGATGGTGTAGGTAAGGGGAGCGAGGTATCTGTGTGATTATCAGCTCTTTGAATAGCTATGGATAAGTTAGATTTTGTTGTATTAGGCATGTCTGTATATTAAGGAAGAACTCTCTTGAGGGGAATGGTTGTGGGAGGTAGTTAATGCAGCAAAGGTAGTTAACGAGTTCTGGTACACGCCAAAAGCTGTCTTGCAAATAAATCTATGAAGCCAGACAGAGGTTATTCTTTTTTACTTCTTCTTGTAGTATCGGCAACAGAAGATCAAATGTACGATTAATGTGCGCAGTATTTGGCTCCACGTGTAGTCCCTGCTATTAAAACAACCAGTAGCACTTCAAAAGGTAATTGGTGTAGAGAGTATTAGAATAGTTAAAGCAGCCAATATAGTATTTTATTTGAAAAGTACCCTCCAACTCAATCAATCAATATACTAATCCAAAGGAAGCTGTTCCTGGAAAATCTGCTTGTATTTTTATTTTATGCGATATGGTAGCGCAGGAGATTTTTTGGTATGAAACTATATTTTAATTCTGCAAGGTGACAAGTAGATGCTTATCCTGCAAAGAACACACGTTTGGTTCTGGCTACTTGCCATATATTTTTCACTACTATTAAGAGCCTCCGGATAACACTCAATCTTCACGGTGGCGATTGGGACTATGCCGTCTGGTAACAGAAGTAATGTCTTAGTGGAACATTATTCTAGTTTGGGAGGGCAGGTTTTGTGGCTCCTACAAATTGATTTTGTGGCTTCGCACTGGGAAAAATTTTCACTACTTTATGCGGTGTTTCTCACTCCGGAACAGATATCTTAGGTTTATTAGTATGGGGTGCAGATGGAAAATGATACTGAGCCACAAGCTTCGGGATCGACACGATGACAAATATTAACACAGTAGAAGAATTTATTGTGAATAATTACGATAAACGAAGGATCAAAGAGAAATAACCAAATTGAAGTACACTATAACAATAAATTAATTGATTGTTAATTTGGGGGGTTATAACTTTCTTGCCTCTCTTAACTATGGGTCCTCTCATGAATACGTCATAGGTAACCTAACAATGGCATTCTTGCATATAACCGAATATGACTCCAATTTCTCCTTAACTCGAAAAAAGGGTCAAAGCCATCGTGTTTTGGAGATCTTCTTAGAAACCAAATAAAGAACCAAATCATCCCAATAAACTAAAACGCATATAAGGTCGTTGTATATTTATTTATATTAAACTTAACTAGAGATTAACTTAACTATGAGTACACCTATTGAGTCATTTCAATATCACCATCTTCAGCAGCAGGAGTGGATTCTTCAGCAGCTGGAGCATCACCCTTTCTTTGGGCATTCAACTTGGCAGCCAATTCAGCCATGTTCTTAGCTTCTTGCTTTTCTCTCAAAGCTTGCTTCTTCTCTTCTTCCTTAGCCAAGTAACGGCCACGGATCAAGTTACCCAAAGCAGCCAATTCTTCGTACTTGGCAATGTACTTAGCCTTGGTAGATTCGTATCCATCATCGTAAAGCCAGTCTTCGGTCTTTTGCAACATTTCACCCAACTTGGTCTTTTCTTCGTCGCTGGCAAATTCAGCATATTGATCTTCCAACTTACCTCTTAAGTCGTAAATGTACTCTTCCAAGGCGTTCTTACGGTCTTCAGTTTCAGCAACCAACTTGTCTTCCATGACCATGGTATTTTCCTTTTCGATCAAGATGTTTCTGACATCGTCAGCAAGAGCAGAACCGAAAGTCAAGATTTCCAAATCTTCCTTCTTGACTAACTTCTTGACTTCACGGTATTCAGGTTCAGCCTCTTCATCAACTTCTTCGCCTTCCTTTGGTTCAACCAATTCCTTAACAGTCTTTTCGTAGACAGTGTAGGCACTTTCAACAGTGTAGAAACCAGATGGGTCGTTTCTCAACTTAATCTTAGCGGCAATAGTGTCTTCACCCTTGACAGGAACAACCCCCTTAATTTCCCACTTGGAGATTGACACGGGAGTACCCTTAGGCAATTCTTCAGGATTAGAGTACTTGGCTTCAATTTCAAAGTCACCCTTTCTGAATAAAGTGATAACCTTAGTAGATGGGTAGTATCCACCACGAGGGAACACTTCCATGTGGTCCTCATCTTCATCTTGCTTGTCCCAAAAGTAGGAAACAGAGAAGGGGTTGTAATCTTCAAACTTGAATGGTCTAACTCTCAAGGTAGGAGAGTGCATAGCACAAATGAAAGCGTTACCACGAGCAACGGCTTCATCTTGGTTCAAGGTGAAACTCAATGGCTTACCAAAGATTTCAGCCAACTTGGCCTTCAAGGAAGGAACTCTGGTACAACCACCAATGACTTCAATGGAGTCAATATCAGCAGCAGTCAAACCAGCGGTCTTCAAAGCTTCCTCAATAGGAACATTGACACGGTCCAACAAAGGTTGAACCATTTCTTCTAATTCTTCTCTGGTCAACGAAGAAGAGACATCAACATCGTTCAGAAGAGATTCAATGTTGAATGGTGCTTGGGTGTTGGCGGACAAAACCTTCTTCAACTTTTCAGCAGCAGTCAAGATTCTGTAGAAAGCCTTAGGGTTGGTAGAGGCATCAATCTTGTACTTACCAACAAATTCCTTAGTAAAGTGTTGAGCAATGGCATAGTCAAAGTCTCTACCACCGAAGTGCTTGTCGTAAGCAGAACCCAAGACCTTCAATTCACCCTTCTTGATGGCAGCAATGGCGACTTGGTAGGAAGAATGACCAATGTCAATAAATGCAACCTTCTTAGGCTCATCTTCAGGCAAGTCGTTTTGCTTGAAAACACCGTAACCAACAGCAGCAGCGGTAACTTCGTTAACAATTCTAACAGGATTCAAGCCAGCAATCTTACAAGCATCAGCTGCAGCTCTTCTCTGGACCTCAGTGTACCAGACAGGGACGGACAAACAGATGTCAACAATGTTACCCTTGGTTTCCTTTTGGGTAATTTGCTTGATCTTGTTGATGTACAGAGCAGTCAACTGCAAAGCACTGAACTCTTGTTGTTCGCCCAAGTATCTGACCTTGGCGGCAACTTCACCTTCCTTGCCCTTGACGAGGGTAGTAGAAAAGTGCTTTTGTTCAATGGCGAAGTCTGGGTCATCGTAGCTCAAACCCAAAATTCTCTTCAAGTTGTCAACGGTGTTCTTCAAGTTGGAGGTTTGTTGGTTCTTAGCACTTTCACCGATGGATCTGTTCTTCAAACCAAAACCCACCAAGGTAGGAGTGGAACGGTTGGAAACCTCATTGACAATGATGTCAATACCTCTGTTTCTGGCACAAGCAATGACAGTGTTGTTGTTACCCAAGTCAACACCAAATGGAATTGAAATCGACATCTCTTTCTATGTTTCTATTCTGCAATGGCTAGAGTATGCTACGAAGAACTTTATAACAGAAGTCTTTCGATCTTGCACCCACTACTCAAATCCTTTCGGGAAGCCCTGACTGGGCTGTCGCATGTGTCTCATATATAAAATTTTTCACCAGAATCATTGGATCATGCACGACCACAGAACCTACTAGAACCTTCGTTAAGATAACGTACCCACCTTCAGTTGTACGGATCCTAGAGGTTCTCGACTTGGACAATGTACAATAGTATACTACACTTATGTTGAGTATCTTCTTTACGAGCATTTGATATTTCTATTTTTTTGATAATACTTTCTGTTTTCTTACCGTTCCTTTTTTTAGTACTTCAGACCTATTTTGGACTATACCAATCAATAATGAACTACGGATATAGTAACTTAGTCATTTACTTAGTATATGAGAAAAACACTGTAATTTAATGTATCTTACATTCCTCTTTGTAGTGGTTTGTTGATATAAATCGATACGCTAAGAGTGTGAGTTCAAGATGTCATTAACTCTTGGCCATATTTGGTTCTGTGTAATTGATGGGAAAACATGCGAAATGCCGATCATTTATGCCTTCTCCTCAATAGTCCTAATCTTGGCTTGCGTCCTTTGTTAATATTGAGCCAGTAATAATTTTTGTAGAAATGATGGTTGCCCACGATTGTTATTCGTTGATAATTTATCCATTTACTGACGTTGTTAATACAATAAAAACATATGAGTAGTAAGTCTATGCCAGCAGAAGAATGGTGAGTAGTGTCATCCATCCCGGGCTCTGCTGCAATAAATTAAAGTCTTCCACATTGCGCTCCTTGGCAAACTTCAATAACAATTTAAACTCTGCAGCCCCAAGAACATTGATCTTGGCCAAGAAGACTAAAAAGTGAAAATCCATAAGCAGTTTCCCTTCGGTTTCTGTAGTCCTGGCTGTTACCCTGGCGGCTGCACTAAGTTCTTGTAATTCTCCCATAAAATCACGGTTCTCAATGGCAAATGTAGATTCAAAGATTGGAGTAGGCTCCAATGGAAATGAGTCCAGAAGTGTTACCAACAAAAAGTCAACTGGAAACGCTGGCTTGGCATTAGTTTTCACTTCAAGCCCATATTCATTGATCTTGGAATAGAACACATCAGGAACATAACGTTTTTCATCGCTCTTGTTGATGTAAAGTTGATTAGGTTGTGTAGAGGCAGTGATAATATCGGCTCTAACAAGCGCTTCTGCCGAAAGAGATACTTGGTATGACCGAGGTTCAATATCTCCTTCCAATCCACCACTTATAACACAGGTGACAAATTTTGAACTGAAATAACCGGTTTTACTATGCTTGCTAACGTTGGGATGAGCTAATTGATACCGTGAAGCCATAATAACCTCCAAACACGTAAGGAAGAAAGAATCCTTATGCCTTTTGCATAAAACTTTCCCATTCTTAGTACCAGCATCTGTCAAATCAGTAAATGTAACTCCAACTTTGTAAAGCCCTAACAGTTGAGCTACTTGATCTACTTGTTGTTCATTCTCCCATGGCAACAATGTCAAACCATCTGATTCACCATGTTGAGGTGGTTCATAAATTGCTTCAACAACGGCTTTTATACCTAATGGAACTTTATCAAAAGGTTCATATCGACCATATAAAATACCAAACCTCTGCACTCCCGATTGTCTCCAGCTTTCGATAAATTTGTTAAGAATGTTGGAATCTGCAAATTCAACATGGTCCACCATCCTAAATTGTTGTTGTTCAAGTGTTATGACAGGAGGCTGACACTTAGAACAGATACCGCGAGGATACAGTAAATGACCATTCTTGCATGTCAAATCAATATTGTAATTCGGCTCCTCTAATGGTGAAATGTATGAGGACGAGCTATTCTTATTCTGCTCGTTTAATTCATTCAAGTACGCATGGTACGACATGTGCTTGAATCCTTGCTCTTCTCTGTACTTCTTATCCCATGGAGGTAACAGCGAGCAATATTCGCACATACGTTTATCACCATGTCTGCACAACAGCGAACGAGGACGTTTGATCAAACCATCCTGACCATCTAGCAAATCATCAACAGGTAATTGTTGTACTGAAAGAGGTCCCAAAGTCTTATTGATAGGTACATGACTGATCGGTACAGATCCACTTGATATTTGAATAGTAGCAGTATCTGGCTTGATAGTAGTCAAAGTACTTGACAGAGGAGAAACACTCGGAGGTGCTAATTGAGCTGCTTGATAACTTACAAACAACAATTCACCATTCTTAAAACCTAAGTCGCTTACAGTACGTTCTGTTAAAGACGAAGCAATCTGACCCTTGGAATTGGGAGCATTTCCAATAAAAATTTCCTCCAAGTCCTTGCAACTTATCTTCTCTACCAATTGACCCAATGCTAATTCGAATTTGGCATCGGCCTGAGTTGGAATTCTGAACATACCATCTCTGGTTCTGAACCTTATAAGAATACTCATATTTGGTCCAATTAGATAATATCAAAATACTTTGTTGCTAGTTGATTAGACTTTTTAATTGCTTGACCACGAAAGATATTAGAGTATGAGTGACTCAATGCCTTAATAACCAACAACTGGTGAGGAAATGATAAATATAAAGCACTGATATGGTGCAACTATTCCAAAAATGCAGAAGTACTGAATGCCTAATATATCAATTGGGATTAGCATTTCAATTTTGCCATTGGACTTCCGAGCAGGTTTGCTCGTATAGTGACCGTAAATCAAGAAGATTACTAAATAAAATCACGTGCAAATTATTTTTGATTGAATACCACATATAGTTTTCGCGGAGAATTTATTCGTACTATCCTTCTGGATAGTACATCTGTCAAATATAACAATACAGAGAAGATTAGCATTGTCCTTGCATAAAGATGACACGCTATACAAAGAGATTTAACCATTTTTTTTTGGCCCCAGTTCCTCTCTACCCTTTCTAACTAGTAGGCATCCATTAAAGGTAGTAAACATGACTGGAGCCCCTGAAACTAATGATAAAATGAAATTGAACCCCGAGGAATTCATCACAAGTTCGATTCCCATGTCTGAAATATCTTAAACGATGGACCAAATTGTGGAGTTATCTTTTATGTGCAGGGTCAATATAGCTACTGTTATGTATTTGTACGAGTAAAGAGCTTACTGTTTTGGTCCCATTAAAGTTTAGTGGTGACATTTGCACCCAGGCTTTTTCATAATCAACTGCTTAGACTAATGAGAAACCTGCCATTATTTGGGTGTGACGATAATATTGAAAAGCTTGTTTATTCGACGAAGTCCGAGTTGTGTGGAAAAAACTCTACAAGTAAAGGTGATAACGATGTGCTTCAACAATTGCATCTTAAGCACGAAGGTAACAGCGCGAGTGGTCTGAATCCTAATATCCGATCTAATACGCCGAAACACGTTAGTCCAAGCGCTTCTGATGCCTTAGGTGATACTCGAGTTAATATGTTCGCAGAAACAGACGCATCTCGAACCCCATCCAGTTCATCCTTGATTGATCAGGGTGTGACCTCTTTAGGATGTAACTTACATCAGTTATCAGACTCACATATTAACAAACTAATTCGCTTACGTTTTGGGGGAAATCCCTTGCAGTTGATCCGCCAATTACTGCTTGATTTAGCAAAGAAGGAAGGAGAATTAATATTATTGCGGAGACAGACGTTTGTTAAAGAACAAGAGTTGTACAAGCTATGTTCTGAATATGGCAATCTTTCTACTTTAGAAGTGGACAAAAAGATTCAGCCAAGTTTAAAGAAAGCGTATAATACTGGTGTTGATGAGATTCTACTGGAGCTAATAGAGAATGCTTTGACTGAAGAATACTTACCCTCAACTGTCAGTACTAATAAGGATAGAGGTGTTGAAGACAAAACTATTCGCGAAAAACCTAGTCATAGAGGTAGAAGGAGGGACCAAAGAATCCGCTCAAACGCTTCGAAACTAGAATATGAGAATTCATTAAAAAATGATAGCCATCAGGATGTTAAAGTTAATCCCGAAATAGGCACGACAAATCGAGTGCGTAGTGACTCCCAAATGAGCAGGCTCAGCAATCTCGGTTCAGTCACAGGTGGTCATACATGGCTTAAGAAATGGTTTAACTCAACTGAAGATTTGCATGAGCAAACTAGCCAAGGCTCCTCGGTTCTAAATAATTTCCTTCCCGGAATTCTAAAACCCAACATGGAGCCGCAAAGGCCTCCAGTGGAGTTAAGCAGTATTGCTAGGGAAAGAGAGGAGAGAGAACTCTTTGAGGATGAGTACTCTCCTGCTTTAACTGTTATTCCACAGCTGAACGATTTTTCGGTTGACAAATATGGATTTTATGATTCCCATAATTTGAGGAAAGTTCGCAAAAGTTCAGTTTCCGAGCCTGAAAATCCAAAAATAGTGAAAGTTATCACTAGATACCAATCGCCTGGATTATATGAAGATGGTAATAATGCTTCAAGCTCAGATCATGAGTTCGGTGAATTTAGTATTCTAAGTAAACCAGCCGCTCTAGCTGGTGTCCGCACAACTGAAGTTACAACTGAAGGAAAATCCAATGATGACAAGCGTTTATCTAGAATTGATATTACAGGAAAGTCTCTAACACTTCACGATAATTCAATTCAAAAACTTAAACACATTGGAGAACTACATGATCTAGGAAGTATGGAGATGGAAAGACAATGGGACCAATATATCAAAAGCATTCAAATGCACTATAATAAGCTGAATCATCTCTTCGGAGTTAGGGGCCTTAACCTTGTGGATGGAAAGGATGACCCTCTGGAATACTACAATAATAATAAATTTTACCGACAATTACACGATTTGGTTGACAAAGGAGGAATACCTCAAAAGTATAGGGGTTCAATATGGATGGAATTAAGTGGGGGAGAAAACCTTCGTGTTAATGGTGAGTTTGAGCGATACTACCAATTATCAATAAATCCTGATGCCGATAAACTTATAAGAAATAATTTGAACCAAGTCGATCTTGATTTACACCGGACAATGCCATCTAATATTTTCTTCAACAATATGATTCATAATAAGCCTGGGCCGTTGTACGCCAAATTGAAGAAAATCCTTTACGCCTTTGTCTCATATAAACCTGAAATTGGCTACTGCCAGGGTATGAACAAAATCGTTGGAAATTTACTTCTAGGATACACCAACTTCCCTGAGGAAGATGTGTATTGGATTTTTGTTGGGTTAGTTGAAGAAATTCTCCCCCGGTTTAATACCAGAAAGTTAAATTACTTTGATTATCAGAGTCTCGAAGGTATTCGCCAGGTACAGATGATTATTTGTGATATATACTTCCCAAAGTTCATGCCCAAGTTGCACCATCATTTGACTGGACGACTTGGAGTGCAGCTTGAATTTATCACAATCAACTGGTGGCTTCTGTTATTTACAGAGAACTTTTTGACACTTGATGTATGGTTCAAGATTTTTGACAACTTGCTCCTTTCGTTAGTTCCAGAGATCAAGTTGATTTCACTAAGTTTGGCTGTATTTAAGATGTTTGAGTCACTTTTGTTTGACGTTGATAACGCAGATGATATTTACATGATAATGAAGAACTTAAACCACAATAGTCTTTCTAAGATGAATTTGAAGTACAGCGAATTGATTCACACATGTGACAAATTTGAACTCAAAATCGACCCCAAGCAATTGAACGAGTATCGAAATGCTTACAGCAAATATACTTGACTTATGGTACGAACTGCATGGTGTACAGATGATTCACACTACCAAACCAACACAAATTTGCCAAACAAATGGTTAGGAAAGGAGAACCATACTCCTTCAATGGCTATGATGTCATGTGTCCTAAAAACTCAAGAGGATAAATAGAGTTCGAGATCTGAAGTTAAATGGGTGACCAGAGATACTGATATTGATCTCTTTCAAAGTAGGGCCCACATACAACATCTCAGTTAAACAATCGGGATAATCTAATTGTTTCTAGAGTTAAAGCCTTGAGTGTGATAATCTCCTCATAATCAGGGATCCATAGTACAATCGTAACGAACGCATTTTCCAAGGCTCATTATTCATCGTGAATGTGCAACCACAACTTCAGATCCTTACTTCCGCATCTCAAGCACAAAATTCTAAATATTAACCAGTACATTGTACTATTACTTTTTAGGTCGTATCAATGACCACTTCATTTGGAGTAGTCGAACGGAAGAAGAATAAAGCGCAAGGAGGATCTTTCATGCAGTACGCTTTCAATCTGAAACATCACAAAGCCCTAAAGCGCACTATATTTGGGTAAACCTGCCATTTGGTGCCTAATTTAGCTTTAACGAATTTCTAATGGGGTTTCAATTTAGTGACTTGGTCAGTGCGACATTTTGGTGTTAGTTGTCTTGTCTGAAAAGTTACAAATAATATTGAGCAAGGTAGCATCTTATTATTTCATACACATTTCTTCATTTTAATTGTGCTCTTTTACACCTAACAAGGATTCCACTTAGTTGATATTAAGAATGTTCTATATGGTGAGACTGCGCCAGGGACGATTCCAGTTGGTGTTGGCCTTATTGGTTGGTTGTGTGGTCTTTTACCACGTCATCCAGAAGTTTCTTGAACCTCCCACCATAATGTATGTTGACAGTAGAACAAAGCAAATTGTTGATTACGATCCCATATCACCAGAAGCACAAGGGAAGGTTGACATTGCCATCAAAGAGGTCCCATATGATCGTGCTAATGCCACGTTTGTTACTTTGGCCAGAAACTCAGAATTATACAAGTTGCTTCCTTCCATCAGAGCTGTTGAAGACAGATTCAACCACAAGTATCATTACGACTGGGTGTTTTTGAACGATGATGAATTTACCCAGGAGTTCAAAGACTTGGTCAGTGCAATTGTTAGTGGTACAGCTCATTTTGGTAAGATTCCAAAAGAGCATTGGTCGTATCCAGAGTTCATTGATCAGGAAAAGGCAGCTGCTACTAGAAAAATGATGAAGGAAAAGAAGATCATTTACGGTGATAAGGAGAGTTATAGACATATGTGTCGGTTTGAAAGTGGGTTTTTCTACCGTCATCCCTTGATGGAGAAGTACAGATGGTATTGGCGTGTTGAGCCTGAGATTCAGATCTTCTGTGACGTTGACTATGATGTATTCAAATACATGGAAGAAAACAATAAAACATACGGGTTCACTATCTCTATCCACGAGTTCCGTGCCACCATTGAAACTTTGTGGGACGAAACAAAGAAGTTTATGGCTGCTAACCCCCAATATGTTGACAAGGATAACTTTATGGACTGGATTTCGGACGACAAGGGTAAGACCTACAATTTGTGTCATTTCTGGTCCAATTTGGAAATAGCAGATATGGACTTTTGGAGAGGCGAAGCATATTCCAAGTACTTTGACTTTTTGGATAGGGCTGGAGGGTTCTTCTATGAGAGATGGGGTGATGCTCCAGTGCATTCGTTGGCAGTAGCATTATTCCTTCCCAAGTCGAAGATTCACTACTTTGACAATATCGGATATAAACACAGTGTCTATACCCAGTGTCCATTGAACCATGATTTCCGTGTCAAGCACAAGTGTCATTGTAAAGCCAAGGATGATTTCACTTTTAGAGGGTATAGTTGTGGTAAGCAGTACTACGAGAAAATGGGATTGACCAAGCCTGCTGAATGGAAGAACTTCTCTTGAGATGTTTCGCGAGATTTGCATAAGGGCATTTTTATAGCCATGAATTATCGATATAGCTGACCTTTAAATTTGTATAATAGATGTTGAAAGGCTTGGGATCATCATGGAGTACTACACTTCTACAAGAATATCCGATATTTTTTTATTGTAGTGCAATCCCATAATTCCTAGAGAAAAAAAAGGAGAGGGTTTCAACAAAAGCCTTTGTATAGGCCCTGTGGTATCCCCCCACCATACTGAAAAGGGAAGGGTGTGCAATGCAATTGCGACCTTCATCTAGGGGTTTTACCAAATAAAAGTGGTTGCTGCAGAAGTATCATTGACCGGCATTTTCGGACATGGGTCCACTTAACTAACCATTCTTATCCGTGTAATACCATATTACGAATTCTACATTCGACCGTTGCAGAGCAATTAATTCAGTTCAGTTGCTTGTCTTCCTTTTATGGGCACAGCATTGCTTTGTGGTTAATAGGATGGTAAAATTAATGAAATGGAAAGAACCCTGTGGCAGCGGATTCGTAAATAATGGCCGATGAGTTGTTCATTGCAGTTGGAAGACAGTGGGGGAACATTTTGGGGAATCGTGTTTTGTGGAGATCTGACGCGAGGAAAGGGTCTGAAGCAATATGAATGTACACTTTCCTTTGTTTGCTTTCGATAACTATCTATTGTGCTATGTCCATTCCTTTGCTCCCATGCTCCTACGAATTTCTACACGCGATATTGGCAGATATGTTCACCCATTCGTTTTAAGCAAACCGAAAGGGTGAGCATAATTGAAAAGTTCAAACAGTAACACAGTGCACTGAAAAAAATGACAAGCCTTTTTTCCTGTTACGACAAGAAAGAAAAAAAAGATACTTATCAATGAAAAACAATGTCTTGTATACAGATTATTTCAGTGCGCTTTACCCATCGTCAAATTCTATGGAGCAACCAGCTGCCCAAATAAAAAAAATAAGAAAATTTATGTTCATCTACTTGTATACGAATCTCCATGAAGATCTTGCAGTTAAGATGACACGTCGCCGTGGATTTGGATAGATGTTAGAATTTCTCTTTAAAAGTTTTTCTGGCTGTCCTCTATCCTCATTTATGTTCTGAATAAGTATATCTACATAGTCGCGTGTAGGCCAAAAATATCGTTTTGTGGCGTTTTTCATTTCGTTAACGTGTCTTCTTAAGTGGTCAAAAATGATATTTCAGTGGGTTGAACGTATGGTAATCTCTCCTTTCTCTCTTCTTTCCTTTCTTTGCGGATACAAGAACAGTGACGAGTATAGCACGTACCTCCACTGCATCTACATCTGAACCATGGCAGCTACAAGATCAAACGTGCGTCTCATTAGATTTGCCGTCATAGCCATCATCTTGGTGCTTAGTGGGTACTTGCTCTCGAACAGTGGTAGTTACTCCAGTTTGGTCAGTAGCAATGCTCCAGCCGCTTCCTTCAACTCGCACCCTGGTGTTGGTGATGCTGAGGTAGTTGAAATGGTTGGTGGTGCTGCTCCAGCAAAGTCCCAGCCAAAGACTACTCTGAACAAGGCTGCTCCCAAGGCTGCTGCTGCTGCAGGAGCAGTTGGTGATGAT
The DNA here is from genome assembly GCA_030463055.1 of Lizanozyma gosingica. NCBI lineage: Eukaryota > Fungi > Ascomycota > Pichiomycetes > Serinales > Debaryomycetaceae > Lizanozyma > Lizanozyma gosingica. The sequence continues at coordinate 1,683 of JAKVQZ010000035.1, read as the reverse complement.
TATGAAAGAGTCAAGGCTACTTTTGTGACCTTGGCCCGTAACTCTGATTTGGATGAGTTATTAGGCTCTATCAGATCGGTTGAAGATAGATTCAACCACAGATACCACTACGATTGGGTCTTTTTGAACGACCAACCCTTCAGTGAAGAATTCAAGGAAACTGTTTCTTCTATTGTTTCTGGTAAAACTAAGTTTGGCTTGATTCCCAAGGAACACTGGTCTTACCCTGATTGGATTGATCAAGAAAAGGCCGCTGCTGCTAGACAAAAGATGGTTGAAAAGAAGGTTATCTACGGTGGTTCCGAACCTTACAGACATATGTGTAGATTCGAATCCGGTTTCTTCTGGAGACAAGATGTTTTGAAGGAATACGATTACTACTGGAGAGTTGAACCTTCTATCAAGATTTACTGTGATATTGACTACGATGTTTTCAAGTTCATGAAGGATAATAATAAGGACTATGGTTTCACCATCACTTTGCCTGAATACGGTGAGACTGTCAAAACCTTGTGGCCAACTGTCAAGAACTTTATCGACGCCAACCCTCAATACCTTGCCGAAAACAACTTGATGGACTGGATTTCCAACGATAAGGGTGCTACTTACAACATGTGTCACTTTTGGTCAAACTTTGAAATTGGTAACTTGAACTTCTGGAGATCTGAAGCATATCAAAAGTACTTTGAACACTTGGACCAAGCTGGTGGATTTTTCTATGAAAGATGGGGTGATGCTCCAGTTCACTCCATCGCAGCTGCATTGTTCCTTCCAAGAGAGAAGGTTCACTTCTTCGGTGATGTTGGTTACTACCACGTTCCATTCCACAACTGTCCTATTGACCCAGAAGTGAGAAAGAACAAGAAGTGTGTTTGTAACGTTAAGGACGATTTCACTTGGAGATTGTACTCATGTACCACCAAGTTCTTCAACCTCCAAGGTTTGGAGAAGCCTCAAGGTTGGGAATCCTTTGCTACCTAAGCGGTATGAGCACCGTAAGTAACAATCTTTGTCGTTTGTCGGCAATATACTCTATGTATGTAACAAAGGCCACATTGGATGGCTATAGTCATGTACTTGTATATGTCATAGAGTAGTATACAAAAGTCAGTTTAACACTGGGGTGTGTAGAAAAAATGTGGGAGGGTTATAACTTGAGATTGGAGGGAGGAATGAGGTAATAGTTGATAACGGTATGTCAAAACCACAGGTAGCAATTGAAAGAGTGTTTAATTGTCTCATTGATAGGAAAATTAATTTGAATAAAATAGCATACACCTGAAAAACTTTTAATAATACTGGAAATGTAAAGAATAATACCACTGCAAAAGTTTACTTGTACACCCTAAGACATTATGCTGTTTCTATGTCAACTCGTATCCCTTACATCTCCAAATCCAAGTTTCCTGAATTTACAACGGCTCCAAATACGATATCCACCACATTTACGTCTGACACTCAAAATCTGAAACATCTGCCCTCTATGTACAGGGGCCACACCTGCGGGCTCATTTACATTTCCTGTGGGGTGTACATGGCTTATTTTTGTTTCAGTATAAACCATTGATGTAGTCATTAGCAAAGGAGACTTAAGGGCCATAAAGTAGAAAACTTCTTTTATTCAATCCAACATTGATTGAAATAATCTCTTTCAGTGAATATTAAACCCCCCCCCCCCCCCCC
>JAKVQZ010000034.1:0-120542 GCA_030463055.1 Lizanozyma gosingica | reverse complement strand
TGAAGCTTAAATAGTTTTTGGTTCACTAGTTGGGATTGTTACGCTAGTCTATTTCTGCAAGGCAAGAATAGTGTATTCTAAATCAGAGCTAAACTTACTGTACTTAGATGACATGAAGGTAGAAGCAGAACAAATACTTTATGTACCTAATTTCTTAACTAATACCTGTATCCTGACGACATATAACCGAGAGTGAATTAGGAAGCATTAATCAAGTGTAGGTCATCTATGTGTATGTTCTGTTTTATTGTGCTTCGTATCTTCAGTTCAACCTGAGGTTGCGAGGCTGTAACAGATTTTTTTTAGTGATACTGTCAAGTATTACAGAGACAAATAATATGAAAGAGGATTGACATCCAAGGCATCATTGCTATTAGAATTCCATGGTTGAAATTGGAATAGTCACTTCTTTATCATCACCAATATCACCAAGTGAAAGATTCTTCGAAGCATTTCAATTTGGAAATTGGAACAGCTTCATTGTCAATGAACGTACTCCAATGCGACATTCTCAACTGAAATTAAATATCTCTGCTATTTTCGCTCATACTTATGTTGCTCTTGTAGTGGGATACACATTACTGGAAATAAAACATACACTGACCAAGCATTAACTGTACTTCATAACCCAATGCTACAATGAGGTAATCTCAGCAAATTTATTTTTGTAATCTATCTATGCATTGTATACGACTTCTTTCTTTTTTGCAGTCAAATCGAAGTTGTATGACGGCGAGATAATTTTGGCCTAATGCGATTGTTGAGCTGGCTTTCCAAATCACCTTGGTGGCTCCTTTTCGCTATGGGGCTTGCCTTCTTAGGGTCATTTAAAGAATTCCTGTAACTAAGTGATCTAAAAGCCCCTGAATTCAAAATACTAGAAGGTTTCAAACCAATAAATACTCCAAAACAACCATAACATTCCAATGGCAGCATTTCCATCTTGGGATTTTTGAGCTGGCGTTCTATTTCAGCGACTTTCTCTTTCAGTATTCTTTTCTGGGGCGTTTCGATCTCAGGGCCTAAAGAATTCCTGTAACTGAGTGATCTAAAAGCCCCTAAACTCAAAATATTAAGAAACATGAAGCCAAGAAATGCTACCAACAAAATATACCATTCCAATGGCAGCATTTCCATGTTGTAAAACAAGTGCCAACCCGAGAAAATTGAACAAATCCGCATGGTTAAACCTAGACAATACCATATCCCTTCTATCAATGGGAGTCTCACCGGACAAGGAATTATGGACGACAACAATATCATTGGTAACTTTCTAAGGAACAGGCTTGTTATTTCATCGACCTTCTGTTTCAGTATTCCCTCGTGGAACATTTCGTTGATTAACTCTTCTGAAATATTCCAGCGAGCAGGAAATCCAAATCTCCTTATACTTAAACGGGCCAAAAATATAAGGATAGGAGATAACGTAACAGCAATAATCCAGTAAACCAGGTATGTTATCATTTCGGTCCCGTAAACCAAGCGCCTAGCTAAGAGAAGTGAACCAGCCAGTGGGGCTAGGATAAGAATTTCCTTTCCCACATTTTTCCATGTGGCTCTCTCTAGACCAAGCCGCAGGCTTAGAGGTTCCCGTAACTTCTCTCTCCGTGTGGCTGTTTCCAGATCAGGCTTTTTGAATCGGTTGTAACTAATAAGTTCTTCAGTAGTACTCCCTAGACCAAGCCACACGAGTAGACGTCTCCATAACCCCTCTCTCCTTGTGGCTCTCTCAATATCAGGCATTGTATAATGGCGGTAACTAATAAATTGCTCAGTCGTGCTCTCTACTTGATTGATGAAGTAGATGGTAATCTGGATAAACAAATTCTTGTAATAGTTGTTCAGTAGTACTCTCTACTAGATTCATGAAGTAGATGGTAACGTGGATAAACAAGATGTTGTTAAAGAAAAGACTTGGGCGCTTGTTGTATTCTCAACTGATCAGAAAATATGTTTTTGCAGCCTTCTCGCTCAAACATAACTCACTGTAGGCTGTATCCGGCATATAACAGATCCTACTATAGACTGTGGACAGTGACAGGTTTAAGTGGACAATATCATAAAAACATCATAATATGCATTAACCATAGCATGCAGTTAATCAATTTGGCTCTTAAGCTTAATTCGAATCCCATATTATACTTGCAGTTGGGTCAAAAATAGACAAAACCTGAGCAAAGGATTTAAAGAACCCCAATAAGTATGCAGTTATCACGAGCTATGCCGACTCATGTATATATGGTGAGAGGAAATTCGTTGACGGTAGTTTTCTAGAACTTAACTGGTAGGCCCTACTTAATTTCTGGCGACCCAAAATTTCGGTAATTTCAACCACCGCCGAAGTGAGATGGGTTCAGCTTGAGGTGCGAAAAGGCCCTCGGGGACCAGTTACTTTAGTCTAAGCAGTCTTATGTGAGAGACCGGGTGTCTTGGAAAAGTGATGGGCACCGCAACCTCGTAGGATTGAGGGTTGTCGAAATCCTGTAAGGTCCTGAGAATTTGGGACGGAGCTTAGAACATAAGGACGTCAGTGTGGTCAATGAATACTTCTTCACCAACCTGAAATTGAAAATCTGTGTGTTTCTTATCGTAATACGTCTTGACTTTGTCGAATGTTCCTGCGAGCAGCTTGAGCCGTAGTGTGAAGGTGATCTAATTCTTCGGTAAGATCTTTCGTAAATCGATTGGTGCAAGAATCTTCCATAGGAGTGAAACAAACGTGGTAGGGCGTGGCGGAATACAAGACAGGTACGTTTCAAGTGGAGACTTTCCCTGGAATATGGTAGATTGTTGTACGTTCAGAGCATTTTCGCCAATGGAAAAGAACTTAGGTCAGTCAAGGTCTTGAAGTATTGTCTAAGTTCGTTTCGATAAACTTGTTACCGTTCTCGACCGATCTCGGCCCTCTTATCGGATGGCTGATGGCACAAGAGATTGTGCTTTGGCTTGAACCAATTCACCCCTTATATCGGGCGTCATTTAGAACCTTATTTTCTCCTCGCCTTCTCTTCGGCTGCTTATTAGCTAAGAGAATGGAATAACTATCTTCTCCTTGTTTTATTTTAATTCAAGATCAACGGCTTCTGATTTCGTACCTGTAACCTTATCGGTCCACACACTACTTATTTGATCCAACGCTTTAGAGAAATCAACAGCGAGAATGGTTGCAAACTAGATTATTACTGATCATGAGAAATACGGATAGAGCTTTTCTTTAACAACATTTGGTTTATCCAAATTATTGTCTACTTCATGAGAGTACTACCGAGCAACATATTACTTACATACATCATACAATGCCTCTCCTGGAGAGAGCCACCTGGATAGAGGGTTTATGGGGAGGTCTCGGCGTATAGCTAGGTATAGACAGATCCGCATGGATGAAGGTGAGACAGGAGGTTCTTATCGTAACGCCATTATCTGGTTCACTTCTCTTAACTAAGCGCTTCTTCTTCGTGAGTGAAATAGGAATATTCCTGCCTGAGTCCTATGGTACACTTGCGTTATCGTTTGTTCTTCTATGTTTGGCTATTGGCAGTATATCATTGTTTGGTTTTCCTCCTTACTTGAATATTACAGAAGGGTCTATTAACGAAATATTCCAAAACGGTATACTGATACAACAAGTCGCTGATGTAGCATTCCTGCTCGTTAAGAATTTAACATTGATATTGTTCTCTATCCCAATTCCTGGTCCAGTGAGACTCACATGGATAGAGGGGATATGGGGGTGTCTAGGCTTGATCCTACGGCTTACTCCAATTTACTTTGGTTGGTTCTTGTTTAACAAGATGGAAATGCTACCATCGAAGTGGTATTGTTTGTTTGTATTATTTCTTTGTCCGATATCTTTTAGTGTTGTGTGTTTAGGGGGGTTTAGATGACTTCGTTACAGGAATTCGTCAGAAAACGGTAACGAAAAGCCCTACAACGATTAAATAATACTGGTCTAGAGAGACCCACATGCATGAAGGTGGGACAGGAAGTTCTTATCACAACCCCACTTCTCTTAGCTAAATGCTAGGTTTACGGGACCGAAATGATACTGGCCCGGTAGCTTAATTTCGCGTTATGGCTTGGTCTTATAGCTGCTTGAACTGTACTAGTTCTGTTCCTTAGGCTGGAAATACATATCGACCTACCCATAAGGTTAAAACAAATAAATAAATAATAAATAAATAAGCTAATATTAAATAAATAAGCAAAAAACAAATAAATAGCAACCAATAAATAATAGCGTATAAATAACAATATTGTAACAGTAATCAAAGTATAGTAGTAGTAAAACCAAATGACAAATATCGTTCTGTAGAGAAACAGTAATGCATCCATGCGAATGAATAAAAAAATCACTTTGTCAAGTACTTGGCCCGCTTCTTTAAGCCTTCAGCATATGTCATGCTCAAGGGCCACACAGGGGCATCAGCCAATATGTTAACTCCCAAATACAAACTCTTCACTCCCAAGTTTACCCGCTTGAAAGCCTTCACCCACTTGTTGAAATTCTTGTTGTTGGCATTAGTGGTGTAATTGGTCACAGAGTCCACTCCCTCCAACAAATTATCGTACAACTGGTGGATCTCCTTCAGGATCTCCAAGTCCTGGCCTGTGCGCTCATTGCTCAAACAATTCTTGACAGCCATAAGAATCCGCTCACACTTACCGTAGTTAACCAAGTCAGCAACTTGGAGCACAAGTAACCGTTCCCTTTCAAGAAATTGCACATACGTCAGAATAACCAACTGGGCAATAAATAGACAAGATACGAAAAATACTGGAGTACGAAGCAGTGTCTGCTTCAGGTCATTGATGATCTTGATATGATGAATCCACAACTGCAAAATCTCAATGGCATATGGAAGTGCCTCACGAACACCATCAATTTGGGATACGAGTTGGTCAATCTCTTTATTCATGGCATCCCATTCACCTCCAATACATTCCAGCAATACTCCAGATAAATCAACAGCTAATTTGATCTTAGCAAGCCAATACATTGGCAAAATTAACTTCAATTCGTGATGCAAACTAAGCATGTGATTGTTATGCGTGTTGACTTTGAGAACGCCACCATTGTTGAAGAACATGTATTCCCATTGAGTTAACATGTCTTCCACTTCAGGCTTCACTCCTAGTTGCCAATTAACGTAATCGTGTGATTTGTACCGAGTCCGCTTATTTTGAATTTGTTCATGAATGTAAATGAGTATGGTTAATAAGTTAAAAAACGACATGGGTGTCTTGCTCGATTCATAAGTGCTCAAGTGAGTCAAAATGTTTGATTCACCATTAGAAAGTCCAACAATATCAGAAATACTGGTTGAACCAGTAGTACGGCAGTATTCTTTAAACCATTCACCAGAATCACGGCATCTCCAAAAGTTCTCGTTGGAACAGTGATTACCTGATTTGATCATATTTGTTGAAAAAAGAATTGGATTGCCAACTAAAGAGTTTCTGAAAACAAGTAACATTTCAAACACATGAATTGTCCGAATGCGACTTTGAGCCATGATGAAATAGTCAAAGTTCAGTTGAATTGCATTGAAATCAGTTTCATCCTTGTTGGGTGTGGGTGGGATTAGAAACTTTTCCAAGGGCTTGTCGAAATTGGTCGATTTTATTAGACCAATCATTGACTTCAATTGCCTTTGGGTAAGGTCAATCATCTGGCTCTGATTCAAAAACATTGAAATGAAGATATGCAACACCAAACATTGATGAACCATAAGTGGAACCTTCTTGAACTGCAAGTTATCCAACGTAATTTCTTTCTCAAAAAAGTTATGAATATGAAACTTGGATAGGTTGAACAAAAGAATAGAGTTGGAATCATGGTACGAGTAAAGCGATCCAATTGCAAACATTGCAAGTACCAATGGGATAGACTCATTTCGATTTACCAAGTTGCGAAGACTTGGCATATGAATAAAGGGGAAGTATTTGTTAAACTCAGTCTCATATAATTTAATGTATTGATTCAAATCCTCCAAAGGAGGGAAAGAATTCTTTTCATTGGGCAAATTCGACATCTTGATAATTGTGGTACGGAAATCCTCAGTGACATAAGGCATATTCGAGGCACCCATCAGGTATGGTTGAGACAATGGACTGATAAAGATATCCAACTCTGATTTGGCCATTTGCAGTACCAACGAAAAGCTCGATTGCTGTTTGGCTAAATCAATTTGTCTGTTTCTGAATATGCTACCAATCTCCAAGTAATCCTCGAAATCCTCACGGCGACTACTTGAGTTTAAATTTCCGCTTCCAAGTGGTCCTCCGCATAAACCACCAATATTTTCGATTGATTTCATCCCCAATTGTGCCTTCAGTTGTGAAAGAGCTTGACTGGGTGGAGACAATGATGCCTGAGAGCCAGATGGAGCTGGCAGAATATTTGAGTTTGTAATTAAATGAGCGCCAGGCAAGAAATTCAGGGGAGAGGGTCTCGAGCTTGCTAATTGAGGAGTCTTCACATGGTGTTCGTTATGATTGGGAGAATTTATGTGAGCTTGAGATAAATTTATTGTCAGCGACATCGTGTGCAATGGAAGCTTTGAAGTCAACTTATCAATGTTAGGAGGAGAATCGATAAAGCCAATATGATGGGAAGCGGCAGTTGGGACAGAGTTTTGAGAATAGGAAGTGTTTATGATCTCCGTCAACCAGTCGATATCAGTCAATTCGTCATTAACAAGCTTAGGCTTCTTAATTGCATTTCCAACAATCGATGAGTTATTGGTTGATGGAGCAGTTGTAGGGCTTTGGGAGTGAATGGACTTCCGCTTCAATGGTGATGAAGCAGAGCTGTGTTCAGAATTAGTTGACGCGATAGTATGACTGTTAGCTGCATTCAAACCAGATCCATGGAGGCCACCAGAGTTTTGTGGTAAATCCTTCACTTGAGGAGTTATGGGAGTTCCCATTAAATCCAAAGGAGTAGTATGTCTACCACCAGGACCAATAGCAGGCCCGTCTGTTCCATTCTTGACACTAGTGTTGCTTGGGGATTCCGTTAATTCGACATTAATTGGGGTTGTACCCTTAATGTGGTGAGGATGGTTAGGGTTTTGAAAAAGATAAGCTGACATAATGTTAGTGTCTAAGCAAGCACTTGAGGATTTTAGCATGGGTTCGCTTGAGCCTGCAAGCAACTTAGCACTACTTTCATTATTTATCTCATCATGGAAATTCTCTGTATTGGGACCCTGGAGCGCAGCGGATTTAAATTCTTCTGAAACTGTTGTACCTGCATTCCACTCTATAGGGAAATCACCAAAATCCAACGCTGGTAAGTTGTTGACATCAGCCAAATCATAGTGGCTGGGGTAAAGTTGTGGAGTAGCAAAATCAACCATATATGGAGCTTCCTCTGCCAAAGTATCATGTTGTTCAATATTCAAGGCATCTTTCAAGTTCACGTATGACGAACCACTAGCAGCAGAAAAGGAAGCATGTCTCAACGTATGTGACCTTTGGGCTGACTTACTTATATGCGAAGGAATGGCAGATTTCCTAGTGGTCGAACTAATTGGATCTACTGATCCAATAGAAGACACCGATGTATTTCTTCTATTCGAAGCCCAGTTGGGCATAGTAGAGTAAGTTCCGGGTCCTGTCAAAAGGTTACCATTGCTAGAATGATAATCCAACCCTGGTGCCGATTGTGGAGGAGTATTATTGGTGGAAGTTGGCAAGGGAGAAGGAATAATATTTTGGGGACTCTTGCCTGTACTAACAGATCCTCTACCTTTGATGGAGGAATTCATAGAAGATCTGACAGATGGTGATCCTGATACGCCTGAACCAGAGGTATTACCAAGCATTCCAGAACTGGGGTGTGCACCGCCACCTTTGGTGAAGCTAATGTTTCGGAAGTTGGGTCTCGATAAGTCTGGCTTTTCGTCAATGTCGTGCAACTTCAGCTTGACGTCGTTTGGTAAGGGAGCGGTGGCCAGAGTATTGTTGTGCAAAATAATGATGTGGTCTGCATTATTGTCGGAGCTGTTATTGCTGTTAGGAGTTCCAGGAAGCAAAGAACCCTGAGTTGTAGTAGTTCCCGTTGTGAGACTTAAATCCTCGTTCTTGTTGTTAAGGACTGATTCTGTGCTGTTGCTTCTATCTTTTGCATTTGTTTGGATCGTGGGAGTCGAGTTCTTGCGCAAGACGTTGGGCAATGAAGTGTGCAACTTTTGCTGGTGTCTCAACACCAAGTCTCTTCTGGCAAAACAGCGGCCGCAAGCAGCGCACTGGAACGGCTTCTCATTAGTGTGGGACCTCTCGTGGCGCTTCAAGTGCTCCAACCGGGCAAAAGCACGCGTGCAGATGGTACATATGTGAGGTCGAGGTTTGTCAGTTCTAATCTGCTGTGACTTTTTAGGGATGGGCTGCGTAGGAAGAATAGACACTGAGGTGGGAGTAGTAATAGAAGAAACAGGAGTGTTGGAGAGAGACATGATGGTAGACACCGATATCAATAAGCTAACGGGATAATAAGGTAAATCCTTCTTAGTATATAACAAAAACAGGCAAACTGCGAAACCTCTTGAGATTTGGTCGAGGTAGGTCAGATTTGTATTAGAACACGTTGTGGGAATTCTGTTGTTTTGCTAGTTTGTTCCGCTTCGGTCTCGGACGCCTTCTTTCGCTGGTGCGTGCGTGGTGGAGTGCGTTGCCGAGTCGCTGTGCTTCCCTTTTAACAAGGTTACTAAGAGAAGAGAAGTATAGAAAGAAAGTGGCATGAATTCAAAGGGAAAAAATGATCAAAAAAAAATTCAACCGAACTGGTACAAAGCCGTTGCCACCGGTTACACAAAACCTCCGAAAAACTGGGGGAGGAGCAACGGAACGCCGGAGAGGAACATTAATAATAGCAGGGTAATAATAAAACCATACAGCGACTTGTACACATGGATTATACAAGGCGAGAACTCGAGATTGATGGTTTGGAAGTTGGTAAGTGCTGCACGCAGTTGAGATAACTAGTAGAAATAAGCATAACGCTATGGTTCCGTGGAACGGACTTCGGGTTTCGGAAACTAGTCTCGGAGTTTTACTTCGTCAGCCTTCTTTGAAATCTTGGACGTATGACTTATTTGACTGGTCACATCTACATCCATACAACTGTATAACAAGTAGGTATATCACCTGTTCACCTTGTACCAGCGCACCAGTACAGTTATACACCTTCCAGAATAGGCCGACACCAGTACAGTACATTGGACCATAAGTGCACGACACAGTTTACAACACGTAACCGTGGCTTCAGTTGAATTAGCAAAAAAAATCAAGAGTGTAAAGCCAAATATCTTATCAAACAGAATGTGCGAAAAAGAAAATGTATGTATGAGAAAAAAAAAAGGTAATTCTTTCTTACTGACACACAGTGTGCACTACTCCGACCACATTGAACCATACTTGGTTATTGTCTGCTTTGGAACAAAGAGCAAAGTTGGAGGCTCTATTAGTCCATATGTTTGACGGTGGGCAATTCCCCAGGTTTGCACTACTGGTGGAGGACTGCAAATCTAGCACGATTGGGGAATGGATAAACAGATTACTGTGTCAACAGATTAATATCACTCTATGATGTTAATAAGGCACTGTACTGCTTCTGTACTTCTGCTGCTAATGTATTGTTACAGCATCTGTACTACCGCCGCCGCTACTGTACTGTTATTGTACTGTTACTGCGTCTTTACTGCACTCTACTATCCTGCACTGTACTCTACATCACACCGTTACAGTATGACACCGTTTCTGCACTGTACTGTATATCATCTGCTCCATTGATTATCATTAATCGCTGTAAAGCTGCAAGATACTTTTATTCGGACTCCTCCGATGGCTATTATCCCCTTTGTTATAACTTAATCTTATCTGTGATTCCTCTATTCCACTAAATTGGATCCTCCAAAGGATCATTCCATCGTATACCGTGCGTTCGTGAGTACATTTTTCATCCATTTACTCCAAATGCACCCCGGACTTTCTGGCCCTGTCCTATCGCTAACAATAGAAATTCTTACAGTACTAACCAGGAAGCGTGGGATCGCCATCAATTATTTTCTATTGTCGCCATTTATTTTGTTGGGCTTAATCAGATTGCTTCGTCCTTTTGGTTAAAGAGTCCATTGCCCCTCCACGCGCCCTTTCCACTCTTCAGTAACACATATTAATTATATTTGGCGTTCAGGATTGCTCTGTGGCCAGGACGACTTAATCACCCACCAATCACAGTGCCACTTCCCCTCCTTCAACTTTGCGTTTGCCGTGTGTTTCCAAAAGGCAACTGGTGCAACCGTAAAACCAATACTGTATAACACCAAATGAGATTTATGAAGGAGGTTTCAGTGAGTTAAAGTGATGTAGATGAAGACGAAAGTGATACATAGAATGTTGTAATGGTCTTCCGCACCATAGAAGACCATCATAAAATGCAATTCGCAAAAATATGTCCGCTAACTTTTTTTTTTTTACCATGGACGTCTGATTTGTTAAAATACCAAGACCAATAATAATACATATATACCATGCTGTACAGTGTTGCTGGATATGTACTATTCTGTTGTACTATTCTGTTGCACTGATGTGTTGTCCTGATGTGTTGTCCTGTCTTTGTTCTGGAAACCATATACCCTGTCCTGTGTGTCGGAGTAAAGATACATTGTCCATGGCTAACTTCTATTGGCTGGGACTTTCTACCCCAGATTTTAGTTGTGCCTCCAGTCTCTTCCCTGTGAAACGCCTCCTGTCAACTGTGCCGGCTCCGTGGTTTCTGTCACCTTGCCAAGCTTCAGTTGTGCACCAGGGAATGCCGGCAAGTTGGCAGGAGGGTCTATTGTGTGTATCAAACTCCGAATTAGCGTCTGTGCTTATATGTGGCATCATTTGAACCTTAGCTGAGGTAAATACACGACTGGCACTGACTGTTGCTCGTAGTCATTGAGATTGAGGATTGCGCCAAGAAAGCGCTGGTGATTCACATTGGTGATAATTCGCTGTTGCGATAGAGTTTTCCGATGATATTAGAAACACTCCCATTTTTCTATGTACTTATAGTTAATCTTGTTTTAGCATTTCTTATGTTCACAAAACTGCCTCAACGACTCCTATACCTGGATAATCTTATACCCATGACAATTGGTATTTGGATATTTATACCGTTTCGAGTACTATTATCTCCGATGTCACCTGACTAGTCACCTGACTCTTTTTTTCCAAACACTTTGTTTACTCCACCTTTCCATCTCTCATTAACTTATACCATTTTACTGTACAATAATTGCCGGTCTGATATACCATCTCACCATGAGTATTCTAGTCACAACAGGTGCAACTGTCACCTTTAAGCCTTTGCTAACTCATGTGACATCCGCTAACTTCTTAACATTCATAGAAGATTATACTGAAACATTAATTATCCAATACGGACCGAAACCAGAGTCGCTTGATTTCGTACGCAGGTGCATCAAATCCATCCCAGAGCGTTTCAAACTTGCTCCAGAGACATTTAATACATCTGCTGATAATAACCTTTCTTCCGAAACTACATTTACATATGTTTCTCCAAACCTCAAAGTCCATTTTTTACCGTTCCATCAGCATCTTTCCCAATTGATTTCCAAATGCAAACTCGTTATCTCCCATGCCGGGACGGGCTCTATAGTAGACACATTGAGATGCTGTGTGCCGTTGGTGATAGTCACCAACAGCAGCCTCATGAACAATCACCAACTTGAAGCAAGTGAGGAATTCAGTGTTCGCCATCACTACTGTCTTAGTTGTCAGGACATAGAACTTGCAAGCGGCAAATTGGAACAGCTTATAGCGAGTAAGCAATGGCAAAAGTTAGAAGCCCTACCTCCTCCCAACGGTGCTGTAATTGGGAATGTGTTGTATGGTGAAATAATGTGAAAATGGTATGTGTCCGGGTAAGGCCCTCGCCAAAATGTGCGGGTAACCCTTTGAATATAATTGTAGCAGTTCAATTCAATCATAACATACAGCCAACTTAAAGAGTACACTTTTAGTACAGCCTACAAATACCAATAATCACGTATGAGTAACATACCGCAGCTACAAGCAACAACAAATAAGAGGAGGCGGAAGCAACGGCTTTTCCTGAAAGACGTGGCACAACTTCTCTGGGCATTAGGCGACCCATCGCCTTCCAATGAGGCTACAGTTACAGCTCTCGATGATATCCTTGTTGAATGGGTCGTTGATCTTTGTCATAAACTCCAGAGATATGCCAAGGCCCATGGGCGGACAAGAGTGAAGATGGACGACTTGCCATTTACTCTTCGCAACGATCCAGCCAAATTGGCCAGATTCCAGCATTTGACAGAGCAAATAGTGCGTATTCTGGAAGCCAGAAGGCTTTTTGACGATGAAAAGTATAATCGCGATAAACGAGGCCATGATGAATATGATGATGATGTTGGTGATGATGACGATGACGATGACTTGGAGAATGAGGGAGAAGTCCCTCCTGTAAAGAAGGACGGTAGAGGTAGAAAGAAGAAACAAAAGGTTACTGGGAACGTCATGACTGGTTGAGTATAAGAGTATGTAAAGGGCAATAAATTTATGATAATTGTATAACAAAGGGGATCGCAATTTTAAGTATATGTTACCACAGTGGACTTAAAGTTATGGCACCAAATCAATGATCAATTCGTTTTGATTGGCTTCATTTTATCACATAAATAGTTAAAATGAGCCAAATAAAATGATTTATGAGGCAAAAAAATGATGCTTATAATATGTCTGGTAGCATAATCGATTGGACTACAGAAGTAATAACATCAAACTCAAACTCAAACTCAAACTCTACAGCCGCATAATGTTTTAACTCGTTTGCTATATAAAGATGCGGGTATTCGGAAACGTCATATCGTTTAATATATTTAATATACAATGATAGAGTCGCACTGAATCCATCACATCATTCATCATCATCATCACTCACATTCATGTTCTCAATGGCCCGTCCTTGAACGTACTTTTCGTTCTTAACTTCCTCGCTGATTTTGTTCCACAACGATCCAAACGTCTGTGTTGCACGGAACATTGTCAACAAACTGAAAAGAAAGGGGTAGATGTACAACATCCGTCTGTTCGCTTCCAATACCTCCACATTGAAAGGTACGCTTATGCCATAGCCAAAGTATCTCAGGAAGAAGATCGTAGGCACAAGCAATATGCAAGCATGATCCATAGTCAGCGCTAGAAGATATCTTTTCCACAAGTCGGAGAATTTATCGTAAATGACATCGATCTCTTCGTCCTCGTTGGCGTACTTGTATGCTGTTATGAGGAATTTCAGTACAGGCAAGATCAAGAGAAATAAAAGAAGCGTTGCTGTGAGCCCCTCCCCACGTAATTCAAAGTGCACAAGATCTGGTTCCCCGTAATACACCTTGAGAGGAAGATCAACACATAAGATACCAACTGTGAACAACCAACATATTCTTGCCACAATAACCAGTGCAGTCATCAAGCTTACCATTATCAAATGTGACACACCTCTGTTTCTGCGCCCCACCTCGGCTCCCTGATCATTTTCAGGTTGAGGTGGAACTTCTGGATTTGGAGGAGGACGAGGACGAGCAAGAGCAGGAAGGCGAATGTTGCCGTTATTATTTGCATCATTCTGACCCACTTCATTAGCACCCACATCCCCACCTCTGGCTTGATGGTTTGGATAGTAATTGTAATATATCTTGTTAATATACAACAAAACGTATATCCCAATTGAAAGGGTTAACAAACTAAACTTATTGATATCAGTGTATTTGCCCAATGGACTCACTAGTACTCTGCCTATAGCAAATGCGGGCGCAACAATAGATATGAATAATATTAATCCAAACATCCAGAGTAATGCAATGAGTCCCATCCATCTCCGTGTGAAGTTGGGAGGCTGATACACTACCGTATAGTGATTTGCTCTCATGATACCTCCGTCATCGTCTGAATCAGTAGTCATGTAATCTGAATCCTGGCGTCTTATAGCCTTGGCCTCTTCTGCAGCCTCGATCTTCTCGAGCTCCTCGGGGTATAATATTCTGTCGTCTTTGGTGACTGCCACAAATAGCTTTCGAATAAACTTCCTCGAAATGGTGTCATTATCCGGCACCCTTACATAATTTCCATTGGGGACAAAAAGTGAATTAACTTCAGGGTTCTCATTGAATTCATCTTTAACTCGATCATAACTTATGGGGTTGGCGTAATCAGGGCGAGGTTGCGTGATAAACTGGGAGTAAAGGTTGCGGTATACAACTTGGCCTCTTTCCTCAGCTATGGGTTTGCCCAAAATGAAGTGAGAGAGACGCATTTTATGGCAACAGAAAGCAAAGGCATCTTGCCAGTAGTTATAATAAAAGTCCAGGAGTATTTCCTTATCAAGTGGACAAAACTTGTGAAGTATAGGAAGCACAACATAAAAGAAATTCAATTCCTTGCACATAGGGAATAATGAAGGAGTAATCCACTGCGTCATAGCCCACACAAAGCCCCCTATTCCCACCAAAATAAAAATGGTATAAACCTTCCCTCTATAAATGACCCGTGACATCTGGATGTCTAAAGGTTTAACCAAGGCATTGTGAATTAAACGTGTGTTCGGATCTTCCGGTGATCTAATGAAGAAAAGGACACCTGGACGCAAGATTTTAGATCTGGTCATTCCCACAAATACTGCTAGGAGCACAATGTAAATAGTTCCAAATAGCCAATACAGGAATATTCTCCAATACGGAGACAATCCACTAATAGTCTGTATTGCTGAGAATAAGGAAAATTCACTCACGGAAGTAGCAGTCGTAGCAACCGCTTGTTCAACTCTAGTTTGACCAGCTTGCTCAATTGCAGGAGGGTGAAATAAGTTGTAAAGATTCAGCAATTTCAAAATATTGTGAAAAGTTGAAAATAAGTTATACTTGACCACTTTGGTGGTCACACCATTTATGATTACCTCCTTCACTTCTCGAAGTTGGGGTTCAACCATTGGTGTTAAGCAAAAATCCAAGAGCCAGCCACAGTATGTGGGGGAAAAGAAATATTCGATCGCAAACACATAAAGGACTTTGGCTGTGGAAACAACCTCAAACAAAACCTTGTAGATGGTTCTAGGAGTACCTTGGATAGGTTTGGCTCCCAATATCAAATTCTTCATGAATAAGTTAATAAAATAGCCAATGCTTCCATAACCAATTGTTAACACAACGCCTCTTTCAAGCCAACTGAGTTGGGTTGGGTAAGGGTCTATGAACAAGCGTTTGAATGTGGCCACAACATGCTTGAAGAGGCATTCATGGATTATAAAAAATGCAAAATCTGCAACTGTATTGCCAGTTTCGATCACCCAGCCATCATCTGTAAAGCGATTACTTAATATCAGACTCAAGGTATTGGTGTTCAAATATACTGTAAAGAGCCTAGAAAGAAAGACAAGCGCATTTCCAATAATATGCGGCACCAAATAAACGACAACCAAAACCATTGAAAATAAGGAATCAAGAAAGAACATAAGAAGCACTGGTGTCTTCACATTAAGTCCCATTCCAAAAAACTCAAAAAGATCTAACCCTCCTTCATCCATTGGCGGATCGACATCCTCGAAATTTCCATGGCCAACATCCACATCGTCGGGTAAAAAGGGGAAATCGCCATGGTTAGCCTC
Source organism: Lizanozyma gosingica (assembly GCA_030463055.1). NCBI lineage: Eukaryota > Fungi > Ascomycota > Pichiomycetes > Serinales > Debaryomycetaceae > Lizanozyma > Lizanozyma gosingica. The sequence continues at coordinate 104,848 of JAKVQZ010000034.1, read as the reverse complement.
TTCCCGGTCCAAAATTTCTGCTTCCTCTTCAGAGTGGTCGTCGTCGTCGCTGTCAGACTCTGAACCTTGGGGTCTCCAACTGTCCAGGCTTTCTGGTTCAGAAAAGATGTCGTTGTGGGGTTCGCCTTCAAAATCCAGGGTAACTCGATCGGGAGCTGAGGTATCTTCCCGCAGGTGTAAATCAATAATATTTAAACCTTGAATCGGCACATGTTCGTCATCCCCGTCATAAACATCATCATCATCATCATCATCATCATCATTATTATTATTACTATTGTTGTTATTATTATTGTTATTATTATTGTTGTTAGTAGTATTGTCACCCACAACATTTCTGCGACTACCAATGTTCACATCAGCAATTGCAGATGCGGCATCCCCTTCTGCAGAAGATAAAAACAGCTCAGGGATACCATTTTCTATGGCACGTCTCAACGCCTCCTGCCGATCCCGATTGGTCCCTTGTGGGTTCTGCAAATCGTTTACCACCTGCATCATGTTTTCTATTCGCTCCAAGTTCTCACGCACATTGTCCGTGTTGGGTTCCTGGTTCCGCAAACCGTGGATGGTCTGCTGGATCATATCGGCCAACTTGGTTCGTGGTTCTCGGCCCAACTTGTGCAACAAGAGCTTGGCGAAGCCCTCGTCCCGGATGACCCACTCGTGCTGTAAATAGAAGGCGAGAAGCACAATGGTGCAGCAGAAAATGTGCTTGAGACCCTTGAAGTACCCCAAGTACATGACAATCTCGGCATGGTAGAAGAACCGGCGAAACATGTCGTTTCCAGCGGCCTCGGCGATAAACGCCTTATCCACGGGCGTCTCGCCGTACAAGATCGCGTCCCAGAAGTTCGGGTTGGTGTCGGGAAGCTTTCCGTCGATCACCCACGTCAACACACGCATGCAGAAAGTCCAGTAGAGCGGTACTTCGATCGCTATACAAATGACCACCAATAGTACACTGGCGGTCTTTAGGAGACTATTCTTCACTAGGGCTCCGAGTTTGGCCCTAACAAACATCGCGGGAACCGTGGCTGGCATTTCCGGGTCATATATTGTCTTGAACCGGTAGACAGTGTTGCAGATGTCGCATTTGGCCGGGGTCCGCTTCGAGTGCTTTAACCACTCCATAAGACACTCCTGGTGGATATACTTCATCGACCCTCGGCATTTGCAAGGATGGATGAGAGTTTGGGAGGCAGACCCCTCGCCACGACAGATACGACAGTAGTTTGTGTCTGCCATCGCACTGGCCTTAGCTCTGAGATGGGAAGAAATAGAGAATAGTAAGTAGAACACAACACAAGACAAATTAAAGGTCTCAGACATACACAACAAAACAGACATTATCGATGAGATAATACGGTGTTGGCAATTGGTGACTACGGATTGTGAAAGGGCAATATGCAGGATGCTTGGGGTATAACTTCATACCATCGGATGAGACAGATTACAGCTAATTAGTGTTAGAGCTATGATTATTATTAATGTATGAGATTTTATGTAGATTTGATATATGGTAAAGTTTTAGTTATGTTGACATTTATTTATCAATTATGCTCTACTAATACAATTGAATCTTTTTATTATGGTACTTTTCTAGTGGTACTTTTCTTACGGTACTTTGTCGCAGCAGGTAAAGCGAAAATGTCTCTGAAGCGATAACAGATTATCATAGAAAGTTTTGCAATATTATGCTATTTTGTATTATGCTCTTAGCTTATATTTTGTCATGTAGAGTTGGAATAACGCGAACTCCTTTATTTCCATTGCTTATTGAATATATATGCGTTTATGATATTTTATTCATTTTTATGTTTTCTTGGAAAAGTCAGTAAATTGAACTGAAAATGTCCCAATTCAGAAATAATTATTGCCACAGTGAGAAATGTGCTTTTCATGGGATTTAATACTTGCGATATTCTATATCTACTAATTCATTATTGATATATTCTTTACTTTATGATACTTTTTCTGGTAGCAATTAAGAATAGTTTAATAAACATAATTCAATTGTCTCATTTGACATTGCATTTTCACAATTTCCTTAATCTATACATTGGTCTCTGGGCACTCATTATTATTGTATTTAACGAAATTATATAGAGTTGTCGATAAATTCCACTACACAGATTGAGCGCTCTAAATTATGCAACCGATATATTTACGTGGTGCTATTCTTACATCGCCTTTCAAATATAATAATTGTGTATAATATAACATTATGGCTTGCTTATACAAACGTCTTGGGGAGAAACAAGCTCATGGCTTAGGCTTTTTCCTTGGTTTCCTCCTCCACTGGTGTTTCAACAGCAGGAGGTGCGACTGCCTCCTCCTTTTCGCTTTGGAGGTAGATGGTTTCAGCTGGTGGAGGAGACTCCAACTCAGGATGTTCATCAATAGCCTCGGATTTCTCTGGTGTGGACTTGATATCCTCAGGAACCTCTTCAGCAACTTCAGCTGCTACAGGAGCAGCGTCCTTGACTTTTTCGGCAGCTGGCTTGACCTCTTCAACCTTCTTAGGAGCAGCTTCCTTAATTTCTTCAACCTTCTTAGCAGCAGCTTCCTTCACTTCTTCAACCTTCTTAGAAACAGCTTCCTTGGCCTCTTCAACCTTCTTAGGAGCAGCTTCCTTGGCCTCTTCGATCTTCTTAGGAGCAGCTTCCTTGGCCTCTTCAACCTTCTTAGGAGCAGCTTCCTTGACTTCTTCAACCTTCTTAGGAGCAGCTTCCTTGATCTCTTCAACCTTCTTAGGAGCAGCTTCTTCCACTTCTTCAACCTTCTTAGGAACAGCTTGCTTGACCTCTTCAACCTTCTTAGAAACAGCTTCCTTGACTTCTTCAACCTTCTTAGGAACAGCTTGCTTGACCTCTTCAACCTTCTTAGAAACAGCTTCCTTGACTTCTTCAACCTTCTTAGGAACAGCTTGCTTGACCTCTTCAACCTTCTTAGAAACAGCTTCCTTGACTTCTTCAACCTTCTTAGGAACAGCTTGCTTGACCTCTTCAACCTTCTTAGAAACAGCTTCCTTGACTTCTTCAACCTTCTTAGGAGCAGCTTGCTTCACCTTTTCAGCAGCTTGAGGAGCAGCTTGCTTGACTTCTTCAACCTTCTTAGGAGCAGCTTCCTTCACTTCTTCAACCTTCTTAGGAGCAGCTTCCTTGATCTCTTCAACCTTCTTAGGAACAGCTTCCTTAATTTCTTCAACCTTCTTAGGAACAGCTTCCTTGGCCTCTTCGACCTTCTTAGGAGCAGCTTGCTTGACTTCTTCAACCTTCTTAGGAACAGCTTGCTTAACTTCTTCCACCTTTTCAGGAACGACCTTTTTAACAGCAGGAGCAGGAGCAGCTTGTTCCTTAGGTATCTGGGCAGCCTTTTGGGCAAAAACGGTCTCGGTAGATTGCTTAGGAGCTTGGGTCACAGTCTTAGTGATAGTGGGCATGTAGGTGTTAGTCATAGTGTAGTTACCGTATTCAGCTGGTGAGTCAAAGAAAGCACCACATTCAAAGTCCCAGCTGGACATGAGCTTAGAGTTCTCGCAAACCTTCTTTGTCCATGGAGTACCATAGATTAACGAAGAGTAGTTGTAGTAGAAGAAGACGGAGACACCAAAGAAAAGAGCAAGCAAAAGGTATGCAACTTGACGTAATCTTGGACCGACACAAATGTAGTCAACAAGTAATTCAAAGAAGTGACCAACGGCCAAAACACCAAAATAGAAAGCTGGTAAGTAGTGGTGGATGAATAATTGTCTACCCATAATGAAGAAAGGAGCAAAGTGTAAAATCCAACCCAAAGTATAACTAAAGACCTGGCTGTTAAAGTTGAACACATTCTTGTTAGTTGCAATCTTCGAACCTGTTTGCCATCTCATGGCGGAAATGATGGCATGGATAACAAAGGAAACAATAACAGCGGTGACAGCATAGTATAAAGGAATGTTACCAAACAAGTACACTTGACGATGGTCCTTAACCCAGTAGTTGATACCTCTTTCAAACAAGGGCCAACTTGAAGGATTGGATTGCCAATTGTGGTGACCAGTTAAACCGCTGTTAATGATCCACATACGCTTGTGGGATTCCAAGAATTTGTCCCAGAAACCAAACTTAGGGTAGTTGACATAAGTACGCTTATCTTTAGGAACTCTTTCGTTGGTGTTTTCTTCAATGTACCAGTAGGTCAATGGTCTAGCACCTTGAGAAGCAGTAGTGACTTCCTGTTGCTTGAAACCCCAATCAGGTAACTTCACTTCAGAAGAGAACAAATAGTGTCCGGTCATTGCATGTCTTAATCTGAAAATAGTTTCAATGGGCTTAACATATACGCGACCTTCTGGCTTGGATCTCTTTTGGACAATTTCAACAACAAAATCATCATTGGCATCACCGCCAAAACCTTCGTAACCGTAACAAGATGCTTCTTTTTGCCAGTCTCTTTCAGAAACTGGGGGCTTTTCATCGTGCGAGTGTAATCTTCTACCTGAACTGGCATGTCTCAATCTAATCTTCATACCATTAACCAAGGGCACAAATTCATTTTCAGGAATTGTAGAGTTGTATGGTTCAATGATCCACTTGTTGTTGTGGTCAATGTGAGGATACAAGGTAATTTGTTGTTGCTTGGACCCAGCTGGGTAAAAGTGGTTATGGGAGTGCAAGTAACCGCCAAAAGTTTCCAAATGCCTGATGGTGACAGCAGAGCCCAAACCCACCAGAGATAATATGTTCTTAGGAATGTTGTTGTTTTCCAAAGAGGCCTTGAAGGCAGGAGTCAGCAAAGCAGTAGATTCATTGTCCTTGGTCAAGGTGTTGAAATGGATGGCAAAGAAACCCAAGTACATGGTGATGGGGACACCCAAGAGAAGGATCCCACGGTAAAGAAAGTGGCTCACAACTTGGGGGAAAGTGACCGACAAATCTCCGACAATAAACCACAATTGGTAGACACAAGACAATCCAACCCAAGCAATAGTGAACATACCAACCCACTTGGACGAAAACGACAAACCCAAACCAATACCGGTGAGGGTCAAGTAAAGGAACCATGCACCGGAGAAAGGCTTTTGAATTTCAAACTTCTTGTAGGCCCAGATGGCGACAGCAATGAAAAACATCAATGGAGAGTCCAAGAGAATGTATCTAGAGAGAGTGATAGAACTGTTTTCAATCAAGAACACGGAGGAGGTGAACAATGCAATCAAGGGTCTGACACCAGAGTTTCTCAACGTCAAATAGGCAAGTAAGACCGTGCCCACACCTAAAAGGGCTGGCAAGAATCTCATCAAATAGTAAGGCACAACAGGTGGGAATGCGTCTCCAATGTTCTTGAATTCGAACACACCGTCGAAGCCACCAAATTGGCCGACCCAGCCAAAGAGCATCTTAGCTAATGGAGGATGCACGTCCATGAAAAACTCCTTCTTGATGTACTTGGCAGCAAACTTACCAAAGTGAACTTCATCGAACACAACAGAGTTGGGGTAGCCTAAAGCGTAAAGTCTCACCATTACAGCCACTACAAACAAACCAGCAAGAATAAAGTATTCCAGTGGAGCAATGGATCTGTTTTTGGTCAAGCTGGATGAGGGGGTGGTCACAAGGTACTCGCGCAACTTACCGTTGACGTACTTTGGGTTATCGACCGGGTCCACGCTGGTCAACGAGAACTTCTCGGATGCCTTGGGAGGCAACTTAATCTGGTTCTTCTTGGCCATCTTAAAGGCGTTGTGCGAATTGTAAAAGAAGGATAGGCAGTTATCTTATCGAATGGTCTCACTGTCCACTGTTCAAAAAAACTCCAGCTGAATTATAAATAATAATGGAGAGAAAATGTAGTAGCGGATGGGAGGGAAAAGGTATCACAGACACACCAATTGAGCAGCGGGAAACCTGCTAATAGCTCGTGCAAGTGAGTGGAGGATGCGTGCCTAGGAAAGGTATACCGTTGGCAGAAGTGGTACTGAAGATCAGGGTCCAAGAGACTGAAGAATTATTAAAGTAAATGACAAGTTGTGTTTTTGGCTGAAAAAAAAACTCCATATTCAAAACTGCGACGTGTACTCTTTGGGTCCGTTTCTTACGTAAGAACTGGACAGTTCAACCTAAATAATTTTGCAATTTACCAAATACACCAAATACACCAAATATACTTTGAATTTGTGGCGGAAACTTGCATAGAAGCAGCTTAATACTCAATACTCTTAGAAATAAAACTGGTTGTTTTCGCACCACTATGCAGTTTTTCTTTATACTATCTATTTTTCCTCTTGGAATTGGACTATAATTGTTGGACAACATGCACTACTGCTGCCACGTAGCTTTAACTTTAAAGGAACAACATTGTGGGAATAACTAGTAGTGGGCTCGGGAGAATAATTTGTTTCTGGGTAGGGCACCTACAAGTCAAACTATTTGATCTAGTATGCAAATTCATGGTGCAATACGCGAAGGTGGAAAATGGAGGTAGTATGAGGTAACAATCTCCAACTTTTGCCAATTTTTCTTTTGGAAGGGCTTGTCCTTAGGTTTTTGAAATCTTGAAGTAGTGTTAAGCCAAGCCATTATACTTGTTTTCTGCAGGTGTATTATAGCTACCTTCGATTGGAGAACTAAACATAGAGGAAGGGCTTGACAGTTGGTAGTCTTACTGGGTACCAGTAAACGCCAAAAGTGAGAAAACAGGAGATTCAGTAGTCATCGGAGTCATTTGTTACTACACGACACTTTTGCGGAAAAGTGCTATCCAGGAATTTTATCGGATCCTAACTATTAATGTTCCAGGTCGCGTAAACATGGCTTAGTGAAGTGAATGGAGTAAAGTGTAACATAGTATAGAGTGATATGTGTGGTTGAGAGTGGTGTAGAGTGGTATAGAGTGGTATTTGAATGCGAGCAGTATAAATACTTTTGGATATACAGAGTAGATTCTGTACGTAAGGATCATCGTATCATGGTAGGAAAATAGAATATTAAGAAGTAGTGAAGTTCCTGATCCGCGATTTATTTATCTATTTATTTAATAATTTTGTTGAATTTTATTTTATGTAGTGTTATCTGTTATTTTTGTATTCATTTTTTATGGTCCATTGTCCTCCACTTGTTGTAGTCGATACAAAACAGGAAAGAACCCTAAACTATTGAAGATCTCGTATTGGCTTATCTTCTTGCAGCAACATTAGGTGTACACGCCAGCGCCGGTACTATGGCAACCGAATGCGTAGAACAGTACAGTTTACTTCAACCAAAGTGGAGTGAGGAATGAGGGGCACGGAGTTTGTTGATAATACCAATTTTTTTGTTTGTACTTTTGTATATTTTGTATAGAGCCACTAATATTCATATAATTTCACAGGTGGTACAGAGGTCGTAGTCCGTGAAGAATCAGTGTACACAAAGAGTGGTTACGACTCAGATCGTGGATCACAATAGAATATGCGGACCATTTCTTTCCACCAAGAGCTTCTCATCTATCGTCACTTATCACTACACTACTCTTTTCCACATCTACCACTTTATCGGAATGGTTCAAAACACTGCATAGAATACAACCACCAGTTACAACTATGTGCTCTACTGTTTATTCAAGCTAATGCCACATTAGTGAGACTATAAAGTATCTAAACCTTTCCGAAGCCCTGTAACCAATTCAACTCACATTTATTAAATCACTCATATACAATAGGCATCATATTGACCCGTACGCCGTGTTATTCATTGTTCTCTTTGGTGGAACAATTTTGACCCCCTACTACCGCCCGTATCAATTTCCACATATTTGTGATTTGATTTGCTCCTTTATTTATTCATCAGTATTTATTCTACTTTCGTTCCTTTCCTGTTTCTTTCTCCTCTTCTTCTTTTTCTCCTTCTTTTACTCCCCAGCTATATCTATGACATACTACACATATAAGTTCGTCTGGTATGTACTCCAGTGTTTCTTGGCCAGCTGAAGCACACTGTTTTGTTGATTTTATTTTTTTAACGTTCATCAAATGATCCAATTTATTCCATTTTTTTGGGTGTCCCCCCTTAACCCCCCTAACTGCGCACCATTATATTTGTCACAGATCTCATGGGAAACCAGACCATATGCCTTAGCTACAACTACATACAGCAGCCATACTAACAATCGACTCTAGGCCGGCTACGGACCCGGCAGCGCGTTCTGTCACCGTCACAGGCAACTTTGACAACTGGGCTCAGGCCAACGAGCCGTTGCTCAAGAAGGAAGATGGCCATTTTGAGGGAGTAATCCAATTTAAGCAGAAACAAAAGTTGACCTTCAAGTTCGTTGTCAACGGCAATGAGTGGGTCGTCAACCCTAACTACAAGTCCGAGTGGGATAACGGTAACGAAAACAATGTTGTGGACGAGTCAGAATTGACCGTGGTCGAGCCCTTTACCGAGTTATCACCCCCTGACCCTATTGCTCCTCCTCGGGAACCTTCGCCTCCTGTTGCCGATGCCGGCGAGAAGGAAACTGAGTTGAGTCAAGTATCATCGTATTCTGCGGTGTCGATCCCTGCATCGACGCTGGAGTTTGTAGCGGTGACTCCCGCAGCCACAGAGGAAGCAGTGGTTCTTGATCTGGTGATGGATGGAGTTTCGTTTGAAGATGAAGATTTGGGTGCCAATGCTACGCCTATACTCTCATTATCAAATTCGAGAGTAGCTGCTGGGGCTTTTTCTCCTACAACACCTACGTCACCTGGCAATATTCGTGATGAAGATGCTGAAACACCTCCACTGTCGCATGAACAGGGTGCCTCTATTATCAATTCAATCAATGGAACCTCTGGGAAATCACATGCAGCATTGAAGCCTGTGGATATCTTGAAGGCTCCAGGTGCTTTCCCCCCTTCTCCAGCATCGCTGGCGGCTGCTGTGACACCTACCAAGGGATCTTCATCTTCTTCATCAGGGAAACGCGAGGGGTTGATGGGCAGGTTTCGGTCATTGTTCAGATACTAGGGTTCATTTTCCGTGGTGGCGAAGGAGATGCGTTGTTTTAATCTCAGTTGTATCATTATGTCTACTAATCTGATCTGCGGGTTGGCCGTGGAAAGGATAAGTTTCGTGCTCGAGATCTGCCTCGACTCTAATATCATTAATATCGTCGTTGTAGTGTTAACACACTATTAAGAATAGTAATATAATACCAAGCGGAATGAAAGTAAAAGTTAACTGTAGCAATTTAATAATCAATTTATTGAAATGTAGATACTTTTCGCATCTCTACTGCTTTTCAATCTCTAATAGCATTGTGATACGTTATTGTAAGTATAATATTAAATTAAAGCAGTTTACTTAGGTAATAGCATTGTGATACACTATTATAAGTATAATATTAAATTAAAGCAATTTACTTGTGGGTGGCCTCATTAAGCTTAAGTAATATAGTATAATGTTATTAACTTGCTTTAGTTGGATAAAAAATGATATTTATTTAAGTAAAACAATAGGGACACTCTTTTTGACTCTTTCTAGTAAAAAATTAAGTACATCAAATGGATTTATACCTCTTGAAAGAAAAATTGACCTTTATTTTGACCTAGGAGTTTGGAAATTTGAGTGGAAGATATATAATACCTTAAAATTAAGTTGCGAAGTTCCGGGCGTGGGCGGCGTACTCGGCTCTATCTTTTTGAAATGTAGATACTTTTCGCATCTCTACTGCTTTTCAATCTCTACACTTGACTTCATCTGTTTATATATCATCTGATTATTTCATTATTCACTCTACTTCTTGCCCTTCTTCTTCTTCTTAGATTTGGAAACTCCACTGTTCTGGGCTATACTGGAAGTTGGAGCTGGAATAGCCTCTTTGGTCTCGGCAAGTTCGCCTTCAAACTTGCTATTAGCCATGACCAGCGCTAAGCCTATCTTAACAGTATCATGGTTAACCCCACGAGGACCAACAAAAGTCATCAAACGACTCACTTCCTTGATCTTGTGTGTACGGAATTTGATGCACTTGCCACTAGCAGGTTCAAAGCACTTGAAGGTGACTCTGTGGGTGGGACTAAATGAACGCACTTTATCGGATACTGGATACTTTTTCTTACTCAAACTGGAGTAGGTGATGCTGAGACGGGTGTCAGGATATGTACTGAGCAAGTTTGCCAGAAGCTGTATGAACGAATCTATCCCTTTGGCGTATGGCATGATGGGGTGCTGTATGTTCTATGCAAGGGAATGGTAGAGAATACAATGTTCTCTATTCTAGTCTGATAATACTAATGGGGATATGATAGTGATAATACTAATGAAGATGGTGCCAAATACCCTGTATATCTCTATAGTTTTTATGTGAGCTAATGAAAATGTTGGTTTGTATTTTTTCATTTTTGGTGATAACTTTGATCCTCCATTTCGTTAAATTTTCTTATGATTTACGAGCAAAATTTTCCTACTTTGGATTTCACACCACTACTAAGACTCATGCTGATATAAAAAGCCAAAATACCCGTTTACAGGATCGACACTTTGTACAGCGATCATTATTACATTGTTTCAGTTGGCAAGGCCTTGTTGCCTAGATATGAAGTTATTCCACTTCTTAATACGCATTAATAAATGCTATATGCGAAAAACTAATGTACAATGTCTATAAATGATGAATTATTCCTCAATCCTCAAAAACACTCAAAATCAAGTACCCATTGAGAACTGTAACAAATACCCAAACGATAATGGCAGCAATAGTGCCAATACGGCCATTACTCATGTCTTTATACCCTTTGATTAGACGAGCATCAGCATCAGCATCTTCATAAAAATCAGCTTCATTGTGGCTGTCAGATGTGAGCGTTCTGTTCGAACCAATCTGAGTAATCAGCAGACTTCGCGATTTGGTACCAGCAATGACAGCATTTGCGGCTACATTTAACATTCCCGTATGGGTACCACTGGCGCTACTGGCGCCAGGTATTGGTGTAACAGTGCCAGGGGTGTTGAGTCTAGTTGAAACTCGCGATTCCGCGCCAAATGTATGGATTCCATCGTCCTCATCCTCCCACGCTGAGCATGGATGTGAGTTCCGCAACTCCTGTAATCGGATTGCTGATTGTGAGGAGATATACTTCTTTCGTGAACCTTCGGAACCTTCTTCTGAGGCACAACCCGATTCATAATCAAAAAGGGTATCAACTTCGATCTCGTCCAGTAAATAGATAGGCACACGCATAATCTTCTTATTGCATGTGAAGTAAATTAAAGGCGCTGTAACTGCTGGCAAAAGCAACGAAAGCACAACTTGACTGTAATTCAATACCTGTGATAAACCATTGCGACCGGTTACTAACACCGCGACCACACATGGCACAATTGCCAAAAGTCGGGTGATTAAACGACGCACAACAGGTGGGAATGACCAGTTCATGAACCCTTCACTTACCATCTGACCCGCTAACGTACAAACAATACCGGCAGATTGGCCTGAGCAAAGTAATGCAAGCGCAAACACAAATCCAGCAGTGGGATTTAAGTGTCTGCTAAGCAAATTGTAAATGGTATATAGGTCAGCTGACTCGTAATTAGAGTGGTCATCATCCGAGTCGTAACCAGAATCGTGATCATGGTCATCCCGACGTCTGTCATCGTCATGATGCTTGACAGAAGTCAAAGTTGCACCAGCAACGATTAAAATAGCTGAATTGACGAATAGAGCGACGGTAAATAAAGAGATTACCAACTCCGTCAACGTATATGCCATGGTATCTTCAATTGCATGAATCAGTGGACGATACTCCTCGTCGTTATAATCGTTGGATTCAACAGATTTTTCAACACTTGAACCATTCTGGGGTAGGTAATCTATCAAACGATCATGTTCTTCTATATGGTCTCCGTTATCGTGAACAAGAGTGGTGTCATTGTTCGTATGATCAGAGGAAACAGGATGAGAAGAATCACGTCTTGAATCTCTCGGTATGTAGAAGCCGCTCTTTATATCAAATTCCTTTAAACGGGCCTGCACCAAGCCAGAACCTAAATATAACAGATGGGGCATGACAGTTGCACCTAAAATGGCGAGAGAAAGAAATAATCCCAGTGTGTTATGGTGTTCATTGGATATTTCTACCACTTCATCTGATGGTAAAAACCCTGCTAGGACTTCGCCTAATTTGAAATTGATCTGCTTGTCATGACTCACCTGCCACAACTCAAAGGCGAAACATACCACGGTTGCAACCACTAGTAAACTAACAAAACCTTCAAAAATACGGATGAAGAGCATGGGCCCATTGGGCTTGTAGGCCATGAGAACTACCAACACGTCTACCACTGTCACGATGACACCTAAAATCAAAGGGAGACCAAAGATAATATTAATTGCAACGGCACAACCAACTACTTCTGCCAAATCGGTTGCTATAATGGCGATTTCAGTCATGATGTAAACAAAAAGGTTGGTCTTGTAGCCAAGATGCTGGCGACAATTAGTAGCCAAGTCAAGACCTGTCACTGCTCCCAATTTGGCAGAGAGTACCTGGAGATACACACCCAAGCAAGTAGACATCATGACGCTGAAAAGTAACTTATAGCGGTATGCCGAGCCCGCAGCCACCGCCGTTGAGTAGTTTCCGGGGTCCATATATGCCACGGCAACCATAAGTCCCGGACCCACGAACCGAAGGTATTTTTTCACAATCAGCCAAATGTGCGAGCCTCGCAGCTTCACCCACTGTGGCATCGTGCAACAACAACAATAATAACAAGTTCTACCGTGTTAAAGATAAAAGAATGGTAAAAGTGTACCAAACTCAGGCTGCAACTACTAACAACTCATCCACTGTGAAAAATACCAGATGGTGATAAAAATAGCCGCACACGACACAATTTCACCCAGGAAAGCCACGTATTACGCCTAATGCAGAAAGACGCCTAAAAGGAATGGAGTGAGTTCCAACTAGTAAGAAACGTCAATCTAGGGACGAAAATCTTCCAGATGTCTGAGGCAACTCCCACGGCACGTCTATAGTACTTTGGGTCAACTGGCGCTTGGATTTGGGGCTATAGAACTTGGATCGCAATTGTGCTGCAAACTATATTGAGCACTTACAGAACAATGTTTATGGGCAAAAACTGGTGCTCTGAAACCTCCTTATATCACTATGGAAGTTATAGAGTAGTTCACTGGAACACGTTAAATCCTCGTCGTAGGTAACCAAGTACTGGTTGATTGAATATGATTGGAGATCGATGGAGAAGAGCTCAATTGTTTGGGGTAAATGCCTCCCTTATTTGAAGTTCCGAAAAACCTGGGGGTAGATTTGGCGCGTGCCCATCACAACTAACTACTTTTTCTACCCGACTTTCTCCGTTCCATACCTCCGACCCCGGAAAAATTTAGAGGACAAGAAGATCATATGTTTACGTAAGCATTGGTATTGGAGGTGAATCGGAAAAATAAATAGTGCATACTCTCTTCTGCGGGAATGTCGCGTCCGAATCAATGGATGTCGGGCGCTTTTGTCGCGAGGACGGAATTATACATGCGAAGAACCTGCTAACGGTTTAATTCACTAATGCTATTGCTATTGGTATTACTATTACTATTACAAGTATTAGTAGGTTTTCTACTTCTTTAGTGGTCCTAATTACCTACTGTCGTCGTTATATTTGCCACTGGTCGAATTTTGGATACTTGTTTTTAACTATTTGTGACGCCAGAATTTACTGTTGCAAGACTTTCCTTACCCTTTAATTCATAGATCAACTCCAGATACACAATGCTTAGAACAATTACAAGGCCATCATTGGCAATTGTGAAAAGACGTTTTCTCCATGGGTCCAATGTTGCAGCAGCAGCCTCGGTATTCAAGATGCCTGCCATGTCCCCCACTATGGAAGAAGGTGGAATTGTTGGATGGAAAGTTAAGCCAGGCCAAGAGTTTGCTGCTGGTGATGTTATTTTGGAAGTGGAAACAGACAAGGCTAATATCGATGTTGAAGCACAGGATGATGGGATTTTGTGGGAAATTGTTGTTCCGGAAGGATCCCAGGGTATTAAAGTCGGAAAGGTGATTGCCTTGATGGCTGAACCAGGTGATGATTTGTCAACTTTGGAAAAGCCTCTGATTGAGGATTCAGCCCCAACTGCACCAGCTACTGAATCTGCTAGTGAACCCACTCCAGAAGCTCTGAAGGCTGCTCCTGCTTCTGCTTCTGCTCCTGTTGCTGAAACTGAACCAAAGAAGACTTCCTCCCAAGCTAACTCTAGTGTTTTTGTCACTGCTAACCCTTCCCAAAAGCTTCTTCCATCGGTCGAATTATTACTTCACGAGAATGGCATCACCACGGAAGATGCTGTGGCCAAAATTCCAGCTTCTGGTCCACACGGTAGAATTTTGAAGGGTGATGTTTTGGCATATTTGGGCAAAATTGCCAATGATGCAATCGTTAATGTCACCAAGTTTATTCATAACAGAGAACATCTTGATTTGAGCAATATTGTTCTTGCAGAACCAGCCACAAAGAAGGCAGGGAAAGAATCTCCAGCTTCATCATCCAAAGACACTAAGAGTGCTAAGCCATCCCCAAGAAATGTTATCACATTTGAATTGACCGTTGTTTTGGATCCCGAAGTTTCTCCAAGTACATTCCAATATGCCTTCAACAAGACTCTCAATGCAACTGTTCACGATACTTATGCTTCTAAGTTTCCTCAGTACCAAAACTCTCCTTCTGCTGTGGGCACTTTAAGTGCCAACGAAATTTTTGAAGAACTTGTTGCACCATCTGTGTCTAAGTCCAGATTTAACGTTTCTGCACCAAGATTCATTTTCCACGAATCAGCTACTGTGTCTGCTCCTGCTCCTGCTGCTGTAGGTGAATCTGATTCAATTTTTGATGAACTTGTTGGATTTACCCCTTCTCCATCTCCATTGAAGCTGGTTGTTGCTGCTGATGTTCCTCCATCTGTTGATGTTACTTTTGACCTTAAGCTCAATCTCGGTGTTGCTGATGCCAAGGCATTTGCTGCTCACTTTGAGTCTCTTTTGCTCAACAAGGTGCCTGCTTCCAGGGTTAAGGTGTCTTCGTAAATTCGAACTCCATGTATTTAGAGTAAATTAATCATTATCAATGACATACAAATGGCAAAATAGTTCATATTTACCTTTTAGGTATGATAACTACAGGTTGGAGATAAGATTTGGTTACGAATAGACGGTATAATCACTATAAATTTAGTTGGCACATTATATAAAACCATATAGTTGAAAGAATAATCATTTGTTAGGACTACAATAGATATGTAGTTAGCGGATTACCCATTAGGGAACCTACTCATTACATTTTAGCCTCGTACTATGCAGGCCCACTTTTCTCTAATCTATAATGTCATTATATTCATCCTCAGGGTGGATTTAAAAGGACCACTTACGCCCTCTGATCGTATGTGGTTACTTTTATCGCCAGATATTACAAGGTATTTTAGCAACCTAAGCCTAAGTTTACTAATACAAATCGCATAGTATTATCGTCAATTCAATGATATTCTGAGCCCGACATCATTGCACTATATAGATTTAAGAATATTAATCCATTTAGCAGGCACATTTGTACTACAGAACAGATGCTACAAAAATCTACTACCCTAATATTTATAACCAATACCTTACAATTAACCTGTATTTCCAATAATCGAAAGCATAAATTTTAATTCAACCGTGGCTAATTAAATGAGCACTTAATTATTGTGCTTACTCATTGAAAATAAATATCGTATCACATATATTCCTGATTACTATGCCCAATATTTAATTTCATATCGACAGAAATTTTAATCATTTCTAAGCACATTTTACTAGTCAAATATATATATATATATATATATATATACATTCCAAAAGCAACTGCATACTATAAAGTTCCCTAAGAACGTAATCCCAATTCGATTACATCAAGTGCAAGGTATACTTCAAGAAATCAGCGCTACCAGAGACTTCCCCTCGAACACAAAGGGCATGAAAAAAAAAATAAAATAAAATAAAAAAAAAATAAAATAAAAAAAAATGCCAAACAAAAACCAGGAACACCAAATAAACAGTTGAGCCGTTTACTAACATTAAGTAGGAAATCACACCTATAAAAAGATATCTGTGACAACGAATTCCAGTATTCCCAAAAAGTACCAAGCGCTTCATAGCATTTGATTGAATTGGTATATTGTGCTGGAACAAAAATAGATAGTTCTTAGTTTTAAAAGTGCTTGGTTTACCGTCACACAGGAACCGTTTTACTGGCAAACTAAACGTACCCCAACAACGTTAGATAGCGCCTACTGAATCCATCCTAAGATACTTATATACATAGCTCACAGAATTACGGCCTCAGGTGAATAGGTGACAATTTTTTAAAAAAATACTGAAGAAAGGACAATATTTTCAGTCATCTACAGATTAGATACAACCTCCGACTAGAAAACTAGGAAATAATTTCGACTAGTAAATTTGTTTCCATTAAATAATATTATTGTCTGCCGTGACTTGGTGCGGTCTTTCTGTTTACTCAAATGTACCTTCCGCTTCCAAACTATAACAACAACGCAAGTTCGTCCAGTTCCAGTGCGTCTGATAATGCAAACACTCCACCTTTGTATTCCACCAGATCTCATCAAGTAATGTATCCACAACAACAACATCCACTGGTTACTGGCCTCCAGAAATCTGGCACAAATTCACTTCCCTTGTCCAACCATAATCTTCATGGTCCTCAAAGTCATCCGCATCGGCAAATTCCCTATTCAATGGCATCTGCTCCACCCCCATTGGGGCTCACACCCGCATCTACATCTTCCAATGTGATCCAGACCCCTTATGGAGCAGCGAGTTCGCAGGCACCAAATTCCAATGGAGTCCCCACTACTGGGACTACAGGAGTTAATGTACACCAAGGAAACCCTGCTCAGGGCAGGACAGGTGCAGAAGTTGGAAATGCAACATTCGATGTGAACAACGGGTATAATCAAGCAATTCACCAACATCAGCAACAGCAACAGCAACAACGACTGTTGGCTCTGAATCAGTTTCTGTATCCTCCTGTTTCGTTTCCTCAATTCGTAGGTATGCTGCAACAGTATAACAGTTCCCTTAACACACTTCCTCCCAGATCCCAGCATCTGAAAGCACAACTCCGAATTCAGCACCAATACCTAGAACAACAACAACAGCATCATCAACTTCCACAACACCAGGACCATCAAAAACCTCAAAATCAACTGCAACAATATCAAAATAATCAGCAACAAGAGCACCCCCATCAATATATTCAGCAACGCCAGCATCAACCGCAGAGTCGTCAATTGCATCGCCAGCCTCAGCACAGTTTGAACCCTAGGAATATCACTGCTCAGATAAATGCCCAGGAGATAAATCCACAGCAGATAAACCAAATAAGTCCTCAACAATTTAATCCACAACAAATAAACCCGCAACAGATTAATCCTCAACAGTTAAGCCAACAGGTAAATCCTCAAGAGATCAACCCTCAACAAGTAAATCCTCAACAGGTGAATCCTCAACAGGTGAATCCTCAGCAGGTGAATCCTCAGCAGGTGAATCCTCAACAGGTGAATCCACAACAGGTGAATCCTCAACAGATCAATCCACAGCAAGTATATACACCATTAATGGGGACCTCTTCTCCAAGTTTAGGGATTCTACCGCAGCTGCTGCAACAAGAACCAAACGGTCAGGGACACAAGCAGCAACAGAAGAGAAGCCAAATGTCTGGAACACCACTGAAGAGTTTGGGGGTAACGAAACGTAGTCTGAAAAATCTCCTGAAAACTCCCCAAGCTCAGGCATCAATTCGTGAAAGTCAAACAGGAGAAAAATCTCACCTGACATCGCCATCGGATACTTCTAAGGTTCTGTCACCTTTACCCCAACAGCAAGCACGTCCGTCTCCTCCAATGCTAGAAGGAGGCAAGAAAAGAGGTAGGCCCAAGAAGTATTTGTTTGATGCGACTCTAAACACATACATAGATTCTCTGCATCCCAACTTCCGAGAATTAAATAAAATTGCAAAGAGAGAGTTGGCAGAGGCTGCTATGAAAGAGGGTGATGACTTTGATGGTCTGACATCAGGCTCAAGTTCCAGTCTCAAAAAATTGAAGCAGAAATATGGAGACGGGTCGCCAGCAATGGGAGCCATACTTGCAGATGCTGCTCCGCAACTTCGAGCTGGTTTGGCCCGATTATGTGATCAACCTCCATATCTTCGTTCACTTGAGGATGAGGCCGTGAAGCAGTTGATTCAGAAGAAGGATCGTCGTGGTCGGCCAAGAAAGTTTCCCATTGAAGAGACCGGCATCACCATCAAGGGCATTCGTGTTAATGGTAGAGGGAAACTGACCAAACTGGTAGGGGATTCCACAAAAAAACTCAAACATCATGAGGTTGGACATGTGGGTATGTCAATTAACTGATACCAAAGCAATACATTTGACGGAAATGTCTGGGTTCAGGTTGCATTTGATAATTAACTTCTTCTCGTGGTTTAATATAATTTATTCTTTCATGTTTATGCCTGATAACGACACTCGTGTTAATGACAATACGCAATGTCCAATTATCTAGGTGTATTCAATGTAGTATATATTGGTTTATTTAATTGTGTACAGATAACACTTTCTGATATCTATTGAAACAATATACTCGTAATCATAGAGGCTCCAAACCAATAGCCATCTCCTTATACGTGATTATCCTTAGTAGATAATTATATAAGTATCAGAAAAATTCTCTATGTACGTACTGATAGAGAAATACTGAGATAATTCTGAAGTAATCGGAGAGAATTTTATCCCCGCTTATATATGGAATAATATATTTCTAGAAGAATGTGGATTCAAAAAAAAATTCAAAAAGGACTATTACACTTAAATGTGACAGTTTCAAATAGTAGGGATTTTTTTTGGGAGAAATAATCATTTTCAGGCAAAAATCATAAAAGTAACTCGATAAAGATTTAACTTAGTTACAATCTTCTACAAATCAGCCATATATAAGACCCTGATTACTTGCGATATGTTACTCAATCTCTCTGGAATGTTTGTAACCTAAGATCAAATATTTCGGCTAATTAAACAATCCTTAAATTTTTTGTTTTTGGAAAGAACAATCATATTCAGGTATAAACTATAAACTAATATGAAAAAGATATTTTAAGCAAGTTAAAGCCTACTTTGGATTCTATTTTTGTGTCTTTTATACCTAAAATTTCCGCTCATCAAGAAGTAAGACAAAATCTATCTCGAAGTAGAGCGCCGTGGCGCAGTGGAAGCGCGCAGGGCTCATAACCCTGATGTCCCTGGATCGAAACCAGGCGGCGCTACTTTCTCTTTTTTGCCAATTATTTTGGTATTCTTTTTAACACAGCATTTATTAAAAATACCATTTAATACTCTAAATAATGATTGACATGCATTCCATAAGTTTTGAAAGGAGATGCTTTATTTATCTGAAACACAAACATCTTAGGAAATATTCAGTTCCTCGCTACGAAAAATCAGGTATAAATTGATAAATGAATGATTAAATTAAGATCCGAATGCTAGTAAAAGTCGCAAAAAATGTACTACCAAATAAAAAATAAGAACGTAAGCAACAAGGGTATACAACAGAGCATTTTCACCTATTATATGATTACTTCTTATTTTTCTTCTTAGAGGATTTCCCCTTCTTCTTTTTCTTCTTATTAGACGAAGAAGATTTAGGTCTGGGCTTGCCGGTGCCAGATGTGGCACCGGGTTCTGGGGTATTTTCAGTGCTGGTGGTGTCTTCAATTTCGTGTTTATCGCCATTGCTCGCAGGCTGTACTGGATTCGAAGTAGTTGCTGAATCAGCCACTGAAGGTTGGGTTTGTTCAAGAGTTTCAACGGGCTCTTCCGATAACAAAGGTTGTCTTTCAGTAGATGAAGTATGCTCCTGTTCAGATACAGAAGGTTCAACTTGTGCTGGTTCTACTGATCTTTGCTCGACTTGGTCGGCTTCGGCAACAGTTTCCACAACAATTGCCTTGGGAACTTCAACCTCCTCCACTACCAATAATCCTTCTGTGGGTTCAGTTTCTTGGGGCTTATCGTTAACAGCGACAAATGCAGAGCTCGATTCATCGTTAGCAATGTTTTGCTCATACAATCGTTCTCTTAAATCCATCACTTCTTCAGGATCGTTTGTGATTTGACAAAAGCTATCTTTCGATTCCATCTTCTCATTTAATTTACCTTGAGACGAACCCAAAACTTCTCCATTATCGTCCTTTGGTCCACCTGCGAAAACGGCAGAAGCGGCAGCAGCAGAAGAAGTTGCGGCTTGAATTGATCTTCCAAAGAAATCTAATTCATCCTCAGGGTAATCGGGAGGCAATTCTTCGCCTTTGGCCAAAACAGTGTCCAGGACCAACAGAGTACTATAGTTAGGCAATGCAGCCAATCCTTGTTCACCTCTAATCTTACGGTAGTCACTGGTAGAAACGAAGCCGTATTTCTTAACATTAGCCTCAACCCAAACAAATCCCAATTGACCAATATTGACTTGGAAACGGGCATTGGTCAGGAAACATCCTACTGCAGGATACATATCCAAGTACAACCCGGACATAACATCCAAGATCTTCTTCCCGTTCCTTGTAATGAATAATGTTCCGGAAGGAATTACATACCCAAAACCAACAATATCTGATTGTTGCAAGGGTGGTAATACTTGAGCATTGTACTTCGAGTTCTCTCCAAGATGCTGTTGCAAGGGAGTGGGTAATGGTTTATTAATCTTTAAGTTTCCAGTCGATTCATAGGCAATAGAAAAGTTGTTGTAACCTGGGAGTCTAAACTGAGAAGGGTATGGCTTAGTTACCAACCCAATGGACAAATGCGCATTAGGGATAGTGTTATCGAACTCATAGATTTTAGTTTCAAAATAAATCGTATCAGTATGAGTTCTGGGCTTCACAGGTAAGGGTAAATTCATCACGGCAGTTGCTGTGGAATAAGGAGTTTCATTGTTCTGAAATAATAAATCAGTCCTTTCTGCCACGATGTACTTGGCATCTAAAATGCTATCTTCGCTCACTTGTTCAAATTCAAACGCTTCTACTCCTCGTTCCTTTATCAAGCTTAAGTCCTCAGAGGTAAAGCCCCCTCCCCTGATGTGCTGAGGGTTTCTGGGGTGTTTTTGAGTGAATTCTTCACCCAATTGGTATGCGGACAATTCTTCAGGAGAAACTCCGGTCAAGTCGTACTCCTCGGCTAAATGGTGCATAGCTTCCTCGTCATTCAAAAACTCGTGAGGTACATTGCCCCCACCGGACGAGCCATCCAAAAGTCTGGTGTATTCATTGACTTCACCGTTTGCAATGTTTGCAGTGATTAATTTCAGAAACAAAATGCACCCCACAACCAAGACGAAAACACCAAGTGCAATAAAGAATGCGGTTAACGACGCATCCACCAATGTCGTCGACAACATTGTATTACTAAGTTCCGAAACGTTTGCAGAACCCAACGTTGTAGCCAATATTTCTGATAAATAAAACTCAAGTGAGTGGAATTGGAAAATGGAATAATGTTAGTGACTGGAAAACTCTCACCAACTTCGGCTGTTAATCAACTCTTTCCACTATGCCAATTGCGCTCCTTGTACGCTAACTCCCCTTTACTGATAGTTCGAACTTAATGCTAATGCACCAATACTTCTATATTAAGTTGTTATCAGTGATCATCAATAATCTTTTGATTTTCCATCCCCAAGCATTATTAACATAAGGTTGCACTTCTGCCGTGCATGAAGTCAATGTCGCAGAGTCACACCATGGGGAAAAATTTTCCCGCGACATTTGTGTATGATGTCACAAAATTTAGCAGTAGGTAGTGTAACGGCAAATAGGAGGAGTATGATTTTAAAGGTGGCTGCAAAAAATATTGATGAATCGGAAATAGTATAAAAGGCCATCTACATTCCCTAATTTTCCCTCATATGGATACATGGATACTGTATTTCCTTTTACACTCAAGCACTAAGTGGATGCTCCGATAATAATAATATCTACATATATATATATATATATATAGATATATTTATGTATTTGTATATGTATATACAATCTAGAGAGGTAAACCGCTCAATTGTTTGCTTTGCTCGATTTCATCAAGTGCCTGGAACCATCCTTGATGGTAGTGCAATAGTGTTTGTCCAATAATACGTTTTCCCAAATGGTTGCAGCGCCACTGTTACAACGGTCAAGCTCTACTTCTCTCTTAGCAGATTCAATTCCCAATACATAGGAGCCTTCACCACTAATACGCTCTTCGGTATTCCAAAGACCCTTTACTTCTTCACCGTACCGTGATACCAACTTGGCCACGAACTTAAGTGTGGCAATAGTAGTCCTTTCGGGGGCATGTAATGAACCCATATGCAATCTTTTGATGAAGGCAGCCGCTCTGGTGCTGGAGCCGTTCTTGGACTTGAAGAAAATAAAGTCAAGACATCTAAGCAAAAGTTCAGCCTTAGTGGCAACATTAACTGCTGGTTTATCAACTACATCAACACGACCGAGTGGATCTGCAAGGCGTAATGTTCTATGAGAAAACTCCAAATCAACATCAAGCATAAAATCTGCAAGCACCGCATAGAGAGCATTGGTAAATGCTGACAAGTCTGTGGTTATAGGTAATCTACCAACCGAGCTATGGTTGAGAACAAGTGCAAATGAAGTGGCAATGCAAAGAAGAACCTGGCGCACTTGTGTGCCTTGGTAAATACCTCCCATCAAATCGTCATCTTCGTCATGGTCACTTTCGTTGTCACCATCGGGCTTATTGTTGGCATAATCTCTAGTGAGTGGATTGTTGTCATATAATGAATGTGATTCCACAATATCTTCCATGATCTCCTTAAGAACTTGAAGGAAATCCCCCAACAAATCTAAGTTGGCCATCTGACCAAATCTCGACAAACCTTCTAACACTGCAGCCATCAAGTGAGATGCATCCTGAGCCACAGAGGCTGTAACAGTGTATGTACCCGCCTTCAAGATTTCCAAGTATAAGGTAAGCATCATTTTCAAGACTTGTGCCTGAAATTTTTCTCTTTCTTCAACAGTGACAGCTTGCTCAGCTTTACGCATTTCTTCTTCGATTTCCTTACGCTCCTTACGGGCTTTCCTTTCTTTCTTGGATAAATGTACTCTATCTTTTTTCTTTAACTTTGGTTTGGACGTAACATCCTTATTGTTATTAGGATCATAGTCCTCCAATAACGTCAAGGAAAGGAACACGTTTATCACTGACTCATCCACACGATACTTCTTATCTCTGATAGACTTGGTCATGAGGGTCACAATATCGAATGTGATGTCCCCGTGTTCGGCATCATCCTGCAATAATGATTCGAGAACACGAACACACTTTGTGAACACATCCAAGTCGTCAGGATGGCTGGGTTTTCTATTCAATCTTTTGATGACAATGGCAAAGATTTCCTTACGGTAGTTGAAATGACGCAAACTCGATTGACAAAGTTCAACTGCAGCTTTCGTAGCGAGAGATCCCAATTTTTGCTGAACAGGAGTTACATTCTTGTTGTTTTGAGAGTTCAGATATGATATTTTCGCAAGCTGAGCCAAATGGTCAACATAGGAAGTATAATTCTTCACTAATGTTTGTTCATATACTCTTAGACGGGCAACTTCTTTACTTACTTTTTCACGCTGTTCTGCTTCGGTTAAAGGCCGGATTTTGTACGAGGGAGCAAGAGACTTGAATATAGGAATCAATGCTGTTAATGCCAACTGACTAGTGACTGAGTTTTTCAGGGTTGACATTTTGCGCAAACGAGTTAAATTCAATATATGTTCTTCTGGGTTCTCAATGAGGCCAGAGGCCAATTCGGAGATTTCTTCCTTGGTCTTGATAAGGAATTCACGAGGAGGTAACTTGCTCAGTTCGTCTTCTTCATCATCCTTGTCTACCTCATCTTTGTCTTCAGTACTTTCAGGGATTTCTTCTCCCTCACTACCGGATTCATCTTCATTGTCAACTTCTTCCTTATCAACTTGTTCTCTCACAACTCTTTTGATTTGCCCCTCACTTGTTTTAATGGGCAAAGCCTCAACCAATGTGGCATTTTTTTGTTTGGTGATTGATCTGGGTCTCAATTCATAGTCCTGTTCCTCGTTATCCCAGTCAGCAGAGTTGTTATCTTCAGTTTTGTTAACATCTGCTGAGAATAAACCGGTTGAAAGCTGGTCATCTTGATCCTGCTTAAGTTTCTTACGACGGGTTTCCGCCACCTGATTCCTTCTCTTGGCCATGACTTTAGTTGAGGCTACAATAGGGGAGTATTAGTGATCTCGTACGTCTCTATGGTTAAGTTGTACCTCAGGTCATCGCTTTGAAATCTCATCGCTGGAGAGGAAAGTGTCTCAAAGATGATGCAGGCACATGATCGGGGTGTGATTGAAAACGTGCTAACGCAGGTGATCTTGATAGCGCTAAATCATGTGATAAAGTGTTGTGCAGGTCTATAAATAGTCCGAGAGTTCCGAGAATGAACGGGAAACGAAGATGGGATAATTCGAAGACCACTATTCCCCTGGGATACGCTGTTCTGGAGCACATGCGCCCTTATTCCGGGTGATACTGGGTGTCATATATCTCTTGATGTGATTGGCTGTATGCATTACATGGGTGACAGTCGTGATGTAGATAGGTGGACTGGTAGTGATGCCATAACAGGTTGTGGCTCCACCAAGGTTTACGAGGTGGGGCTATACGAGGCCTTTTAAATAGTGGTACAGACACGGGCAAAACAATTGGATGAGAAAAATGGGGGGTGCATACGATCGGCGATAAAATTGTAGAAGAGCACAACATACAGTATCAGATGGAAAACTAAATGATCACAGTATTGTAAGAACTATGGGACGCACAACCAAGTATGACAATATAGGAAGCAATAAAGACGGCTGAACGAGTGGATGATCGAGTGACTTCAATGCTAAGTGAAAACTATCAGTTATTGAAACTTTTACAATGCCACTTTTGTAAAGTTGGACCACAATTTGGGACTACTAATTTGGGACGCCTGTTTCCAGTAGCTAGGGGAAACGACACTACCAGAAACAAAATATTAGCGGTCATAATGGGTATACCAATTGGTATACTACTACTTTCCACTAAGAGAATACTAAGAGTGTAGTACTTTTCCTATCAAATGAATGTGTTGTGGTGTATTACAAATGGTCTGCTAATTCTGAGGTCAGTGGTACTGCACTGTTACGCATTCTTGTTCGCCATTCTATATGTACTACTCCTACATAGGGTTGTATACACACTTCCAGAATCACGAACCTCAGTGTTCTTTGCCAAACATACATACCGTACACACTATGGCACCACTCGGTCCACGGAATATCAACAGTAAGTGACAATCCGACAGAATGTTGTTCTTCTCCTAACTGTCAAATATCATCAATCGTGGAATAAGAAAAGGTAGTCACATCTCCTTCTTCTTTTGCAAGGACATTTTTCAGTATCTCTGGCCCCTTATTTCCGATTATATCCGGTAATCTTCCATCGCCATAAACGAGTTGGATTCCATCTTCCCACCCATCGCATCCCGCGTCGTATACCGGCTTATATATTGGTGTGCGTCCCCCGATTTTTTAAATACCAGTTTTCACTATCTATCCGTAGGGCGACAATTATGAGCTTCAACGCTACTACACCTGAACAGATAGTGACCGCTGGAGGTTCCGGCGGTCTTGTCCATGCTGTGGTCAGTTACATTTCGTCAATGTCATGGTTGCAGTTGATTGTTTCTGCTGTAGTCATAGGATTGACCTACGATCAAGTGAGCTACCAGATCCAAAAGGGCACTATTGCTGGTCCCAAGTATAAGATTTGGCCTATTATTGGTCCCTTCTTGGAGTCGTTGGACCCTAAGTTCGAAGAGTATAAGGCAAAGTGGGACAGTGGTAAGCTTTCATGCGTTCTGATCTTCCACAAGTTTGTTGTTATTGCTTCCGACAGAGATTTGAGTCGGAAGATCTTCCAGTCTTCCAAGTATGTCAAGCCCTGTGTTGTCGATGTTGCAGTCAAGATCTTACGTCCTACTAATTGGGTATTCTTGGATGGTAAGGCTCACACCGATTATCGCCGTGGTTTGAATGGTTTGTTCTCGCAAAAGGCTTTGGAAATCTATATTCCTGTGTTGGAAAAGTACATGGACAAGTACTTGGAACGCTTTGTCTCTTACGACAAGCCCCGGGAATTCTTTCCTGAATTCAGAGAGTTATTGTGTGCCTTATCATTGAGAACCTTCTGCGGTGACTACATTACCGACGAACAGGTGGCCGATGTTGCTGACAATTACTACAAGGTGACTGCTGCATTGGAATTGGTCAACTTCCCTATTATCATTCCTTACACCAAGACTTGGTATGGTAAGAAGATCGCCGATGACACCATGAAGATTTTCGAAAAATGTGCTGCCAAGTCGAAAAAGTATATTAACGAAGAAAATGGTAAACCAAAGTGTGTTATGGATGAATGGATCTACTTGATGAAACAAGCCCGTGAACAAAAATCTGAAGATCCAGACTCGAAGTTGCTTGTGAGAGAATTCACCAATAAGGAGATTTCCGAAGTTATTTTCACTTTCCTTTTTGCTTCCCAAGATGCTTCCTCTTCGCTTGCCTGTTGGTTGTTCCAGATTGTTTCTGACCGTCCAGATGTTGTGGAAAAGATTAGAAAGGAACAATTGGAAGTGCGTAACAACGATCCTTCTGTTCGTCTTTCTCTCGATTTGATCAACAAGATGACTTACACCAACGCAGTTGTTAAGGAAACATTGAGATACAGACCTCCTGTTATTATGGTTCCTTATATGGCCAAGGAAAAGTTCCCTGTTACCGATTCTTATACCGTGCCAAAGGGTGCTATGGTGATTCCTTCCGTTTATCCTGCTCTCCACGATCCCGAAGTGTATCCTGACCCTGATTCGTTTATTCCTGACAGATGGTTGAATGCTACCGGTGACATGGAAACCCGTAACTGGTTGACTTTTGGTACTGGCCCTCACTTGTGTCTTGGACGTATTTACGTTCTCATGTTGTTCACTGGGATGTTGGGTAAGTTTGCCTTGAACGCAGACTTGGTTCACCACAAGACTGAATTGTCGGAGTCTATTAAGGTTTTTGCTACTATTTTCCCCAAGGATGACTTGATCATGGAATGGCATAAACGGGAGCCTACGGCTGCTTAAATTTGAAATTGAATTTCTTATTTTGGTTTTATCATTATTTTTATCATTATTTTTTTGATTATTCTCTGTTATAAATGTTGGCATGTTTAACCACTTCACTCATGTCATTCCACTCGTTAGTCTCCCAATGAAGATCGCAGGGACTGGGACATGGTATAGATATCCCATATAATTATTTATGTATTTATTTTAATTGAACCTTGCGTACTGAAATCGATCTCAAACAATATGATTTAAATAAAATAAAATAAAATAAAATAAAATAAAATAATATAAAATAAAATAAAATAATATAAAATAAAATAAAATAAAATAAAATAAAATAAATCAAAACAAATTAAGGTACAATCTTATAATGCAAATTTTCTAATAAGACCTTCAATTATCAACGAACGAAATAAAAATGATAATATATATATATATATATAGTTATAAGAAACGGTAAACGGTATTGGGAAATAAATCTTTAAACGGGACCAACAAGCCAAAAAAGTAATCCAGGAGTCCAATATGCAACTAATTAACATCATTTTCCTCACATTTTTTTCATTAAGTTGAAGACAGAATAAAAACAAAATAACTGCACTCTATCTTCCTTCCTTTTTCATTTAGAAGTCACAGGTCAAGGAGTACTTCAACTTGTTGTCCTTATCCCAGATACCCCAGTACTTTTCAACATCAGAGGTACCAGAGGTATTAGGCTTCCAGGCTTCGTCAAAGGCTTCAAAGACAGCGACGTTAACTCCCCAGCCTCTCATGGCACAGATGGCATCTTGCCAGTAGTCCTTGGCGTTTTCAACAGATGGGTAGGAATCTTCAAAGTTGGTACCTTGAGTGGGCCAGCCGGTTTCACCAACCCAGAATGGAATGTCAGTGGAACCCTTGGTGGTTTGGATGACTTGCATGGCTTGCATGATATCGTCGAAGAAAGAGTAGGAAGCGTTTGCCTTGGTTTGACCTTGCCAGTAAGAGAAGGCGTTGGCAAAGACAAAGTCAGCTTCCTTGATGGCAGGTTGAGCGAGACCGTCAACCAAGACGTTCCATGAGTCAACAGTACCAACAGGGACAGAAGAATAAGACTTACCGTTCTTGTCCTTGATGTTCTTAAGCAAGTCCTTGATCTCGGAGATCTTCTGGGCCAAGCCTTCACCGGTCAAGTCTTCTCTGTACAAAGCTTCGGAACCAACAGTGAAGTACTTGACGGTAGAAACAGAGATGGTGGGCAAATAAGTAGTCAAGGCATTCTTTTCGTCGTTGAAGTGAGAGTCGTCAGTGGGCCAGATACCCAACATCAACTGGAAGCCGGCTTGCTCAGCAGCAGGACCCAAGATTTCCAAGGTGTTACAATCAGAAACAGCATAGGTCTTGACAATCTTGGAGTAGCCACCCAAGGTCTTAAAATCGGAGGCATACTCGGTAGCGGTCTTACAGTTACCGCTGTTGTCCTTAACACCCAAGTTGAAGGCAAGCTAGACATGTTAGTATGATATGAATAGAATTAAATATAATGTAGCACAACATAGTACTCTGGAACTGGAACACAGTACACTGGAACTGTACCGAAATACACTAGTATATACACATTCCACACATGAATAAATGTGATGTGTCACACCGAAAGAAACAAAGCAATACATACATCTCCAATGGCGGAAACAGATGAGACAGCGGCAGCGAGAGCAACTAATGTAGTGAACTTCATTGTATGATGTAGCGATCGACAGATAACAGTAGTTGGTTGTTACTATGAAGAAGAAACAGTAGTAGATCTGGTAAAATAATTTGGCTTCGCCATAGCCGCCATATACCGGGTGAAAAATGGTTAGGATGTGTTTGTCGATACAGAAAAACAGTTCATTACACAAAATCCTAAAACAGGTAGTTTTAGTTATGGGCCCCTTTCTGATGGAGTTAGAAATGAGAGCCGAAGGAGTGTGTACAGGATTTGAAATTATGTGCCGTATTGTCACATATGGACAATGTCGTTTGAGATCACATGTACCATATATGCAGGCCCAAAACATATAAACAAACAAACAAAAGGACAAAAACAACAATTAAAGTAAACAGTGACACACAAGGCATTTATGGGGAAAAAGAAAAACAGGTTCACTCTAAAATTAGATAGGGGATGCTGTTGGTGTACCGTACTGGAATCTACTGTTGCTTGGGAAATAGCAGGCGTACATTTGGGTCTATAATTGATTGAGATAAGACTGGGCAATTCATTATAGTACAGTAGGGTATATCAACCCCAAGTATATTTGGTTAGGCGATGGATATATGATAGTTTATAAAGTGCCCCAATTTATTATGGACTGTGCATGTGACGACAGATCGCAGAAACGATGTTACCTGAAACTGTAATCCGTGGACTCCACAGTTCCCTTAAAGACAAAACCTTAATCACTGTGTAATTGCTGCAAATGTGTTCGACATTTAAATTCTAATTTGTGGAAATTTGCCATTATATATTCGACGCCAAAGATCTTTTACTCCTACAAATTATAAGGCGACATCTTGGATTGAAAATATTTCTAATGTTTGAACCGAAGTACTTAGTTTATTTAATTGATACAGAAGTTCCCGATAGATCGGAATTTGGGTATGAATGGCCAGACTGCTATGACTTCCTAGTATTTAAAACAGTTGAAGATGTTAGAGAGGATCTATTATATATGGATTGTGAGAAACAATATAGTTGCCTTTATTTTATAGTATCAAGAACTCAGATACTTATGAAAGTCAAGGAGGGTAGTTTTGATAATCTTTATAAAGAGTTGGATACATTAAATGACATCGCTTTCTACATATCGTTTCATGAAGGAAAGGTAATCGATGTTTTCAGATTCGAAGACTTTATGGGAGTTTCATTAGAGGATGATTCCCTTCATGTTTACGTTAATGAGAAATACGATTTTGAGTGCCCTAGTGATGTTGAAAAATCAGTTACTCTTTTGAAAGCTAAAGATGAAAAGGAAGCCGCATATTTGGAATTAAATTATACCCATAAGGAATACTGGAACTACATATATATTTCAGAAGATGGTTCCATGTATGTGAAAGATGTCATAAGAAGGTTTGATTTTAGACTCTTGAAATGCAACAACATAAAATCCGCTATTGAATTTATCCAAGATGATTGAATCATTTTCCTTAGATACTATGATCCTAGAAGTCCATCTTTAAATTAGAGACGTCAATAAAGTTGAACGTATATAATTTGGAGGTTCTAATTTCCTTGACAATTCAGTTTTCTCCTTTCTACTGCGAATATAAAGTCACAATTAATCGTACTTATGAATTCCAGTTCTGAGTATTTGCCTTTTAAAAATTATACCGCAAAAGCTTCTAACTCCCTATTCATTTATAACTTTTACAATTGAATGAAACAAAGCACCCTCGAACATCTCACACTTTTAAATTCTATTAAACAGCTATTTCCCTAACTTAGTCAATGCAATAGGAACAGCATCTTCGGCACGAACACCTGAAGGAACACTGATCCGTCCATCAAACAATTCACTGACAGATTCAACACCTGCTAATTGTATATCTGCCTTTTTCAACGTTTCTAAATCTCTATCATTGGAAAACACTAAAAGAACTCTCTGATCGTCACCAGAAGGAGGAATAACCTCTGAATCAACTTCGGAATTCCCAAAGTAATCTCCACAACGAACATGCAATGAAGAAGTGTATCCGTCTTCGAAACCAGAACCAGTGAACACAGCACTAAGCAGATTAGCCATACGCACATGGTACCCAAAGGTAGCCTTACATCCGTGAAGTCCGTACGCTTCAAGAGGACTAACAACCTTTTTGTTGGCAATGTCAACAGTCACCCGTACATTGACAGGAACATCTTGGCCAACGAGTTCCAAAGGTTCCTTTTCTCCGATATTCACATATTTGGTAACATTTAACTTTGATCCCTTGACCTTCTTACGTTTGGATCCTATGGTCTTAGGTGCACTCTTCGCTATAGTGAGACCTTCTTTGAAACTGCGATACACTTCGTTATTGGCCATAAAGGGCAACATTGACAACTTGGGGAGCTTCCTTGCTGTTCCAAACTTGTTCTTGTAAGGGTTTCTTGCAAATACTGTCTGCACTAAGTATGGGGGAGTCACGAAGAACTGTAATAAAGTAGCGAAAAGCACTCCGTTATCGAATGTGCCTTTATTAGTTGTTTCTATATCCTTGTTATTCTCTTGATCTTTGGAAGCAGTATTCATTTTTTTTGTCTCTTCATCATCGTCAAACTTAAGCTTCATGCCACCTTTATCGCCCTTGGAAGCGACATTGGTCTGCACTTCTTCCTCTGGAGCGTTCGGCACGTCAATAACAACAATCTCACTAACGTTGAAAGTGGCTGCCATCTTCGCTATTTGGTACGCAATGTGAGTAACATGATCTAAGTTGGCAGCATTAGCTTTAGATATTATGGTGGATGGAATTGCAAGTGAAACTTGAGGCGAAGTGTTCTTTCTGGTGGGTTTCTTGGTAGCCTTTTCTGGCACTTCGGCCTTTCTTTTAGCCATTCTCTTGATCTATATGCTTACTATACACAAGATAGTTGGTTCAGTCAGTGTAGTGATGATCATCTCAGTTTTAATTTTTCAGTATAGATTTGGTGGACGGTACAGGAAATACAAAGGTATGAAGACCATAATGTCGAACTTTGAGAACTTTTAATAAAGAATGAATTGAAACTACAATATAAGAAACAGATTAATGGAAAGAAAGAATTAGCGATAATTATAATACGTTACTTGGATCTTAAGAGCTGTGAACTGGCGATAGTTAAAGCTGTTAATTAGTAGTCATTGATGAAGGAACCTAAATTCTCAAAAGTCAATGCGAAAACTCTATAGAAAACGGAACTTATTTTATATTCTGTCTGAAATCGCTAGGTTACTCAGAGGACCAATATTACTCATTAAATCAAAGTCAAACCACTATAAGAGGCTTAACAACAATATGTTACTTAATTTTGTATTAGTAAAAACTACTGGTATATATACACAGATCGATGGAGTGCGAAAGAGGAAATGGAGTTAAAGTTCATTAGTTAGCGGTTTCCTCAGAAGCAGCAGATTCCTCAGTGGCACCTTCTTCAGTGGAAGCACCTTCTTCAGAAATAGCGTTGGCCTCAGCAGCCTCCTTTTCTTCTTCCTCAGCTTCCAACTTGGCAATTTGAGCCTTGGCTCTCTCGATGTTGATCTTGGTTTGCTCGTCTTGCTTTTCTTCCAAAGCCTTCAAAGTCTCCTTCAACACTTCGATGGTACCCTCAACATCTTCGGTCTTGGTAGGCAATGGAATGGACAAGTTGCCCAAGGCAGCAATGATTTCTGGGTCAACAGTGAACTTAGTCTTGTTCTTTCTTTGTCTGTTGGCCTTCTTACCCTTGGTACCTTCAAAGAAGGCAACGGTTTCCTTCTTCAACACAACAACGTCTTCGGGCATTTCAACCTTACGAATGGTGGTGTTGGCATTGATGTCAGTGGCACCATTGGCAACGAGAGACTTGGGAGCAGGCTTGACGTATGTAGGGTCAAAGTATGCCAACAAGGAGTGTATGGAGTTGATTTCTTCGGTGAAGGCAGGAACAGAGGCCTCAGCCAATTTCTTTTCGGCAACTTCCTTCTTCTTTTGCAACTTTTCTTCTTGTTCACGAGCCTTGATTTCCTCTTCTCTCTTCTTACGTTCCTCGGCCAAAGTCTTACGGAACTTGTCCATTTCAGCGTCAAAATCAGATCTCAACTTACGGATAGCGTTGTACTTTGTATCCTTTTGTTCTCTGATGGCGTTTCTCTTCTTGATCAAGTCAGTTCTCTTCTCGGAAACAGACTTGTTCTTTTCGTTGATTTCGTCCAATTGCTTTTGAATCTCTTCGAAACGGGCCTGGATTTCCTTGTTTTGCAAACCAGACAACTTCTTCTTCAATTCGGCGATCTTGGCCTTGTCAGCATCGATCAAGGTTTGTTGCTTTTCAATGGCACCAAAGTCCTTACGCAACTTACGCAAACTGGACATTTCTTTAACAAACTTACGTTCTTCAGCCAATTTCAAGGTACCTGCATCAACCAAACCGTCCAAATAGTTGATACGAGCATCAATATCAGCAACGCTCTTGAAGTTGTTCTTGGAAGTCTGGGCTTGGATCTCAGCAACCTTTCTCTTCAAACTTTGGTCGACTTGCTTGATTTGGTCGTTGATAGCATTACGTTCGTTCTTCAAACCAGTTTGCTTAGAGATCAACAGTCTCAATTCAGTTTGCAACTCCTTACGGGCTTCAGCAGACTTGGCATCGGTCACGGTCTTGTCGATTTGAGCGGTCAATTCTTTATTGGACAAGTCCAATTGGTTGATTTCCTTTCTCAAGCTGTCGATTTGCTTCTTAACAGCTTCATCATCAGGACGCTTGATGAACTTTCTGGGTGGCTGCACGGACTTGGAGGATCCAGCAGAGGTAGCAGCAACGGGGGAAGACATGGTTTCTCAGGGACACACGGAACAAGAGTCTTTAAACTAACGGGTTTAGATGGGTCAGCGACTGTGTGGATATTAGGTCGACCTAATTTTAAAGATTCTGGCACTGAAATTAAGGCTTCGGTATTGGAACAAAAGGAACCACAAGACGGAAGTCACAACGAGGGAGCGACACAGAAATGAAAAGTGTTCTGAGCTACAGATTAGCGAATAATCCCAAGTGAATAATTAAAAATGGGATCAACGTTTATCGTCCTTTGTACTTTTGGAATCGGTTGAAGAAACCGTTCCGTTGGCAATCAAAAATTTTTCAGCAGCTATTGGGTATTTTTGTGTCACTACTTTATAATAACAGTGTTTTAGAAGGAAAGGTGGAATTCAGTAAAGATGCTGATAATAGTGAGCACCACATGGCTGGAACATTGTAGTTAGAGGAGCCAGGAGTTAAAAATATCACTACAATTTATTGGTGTTAGTGATGACGATTATTGATATGGATCCCTGTTTGTTGTTAAATAATGGCTGTGGCTGATCTCTGAATTCTCTGGAAAAGGCTAAAGCACAGGCGTAGAAATCACGAATGCATAAGATATGCTCCACGACAGGAAACTCCTGAAATGGATAAATGGCGAAATGTATTTCCCTTTTTGGACATAGTCTCTTTTTGGCCAATGTAGCATCGTTATCTCGTTTATGCTCCCAAAATATGCAGTATAGAGTATAGTACAGTATAGTACAGTATAGTACAGTATAGTACAGTATAGTATAGTTTGTACAGCATAGCTTGAACAAGTAGTGTTCCACTGTAAGTTTCATCATGGTATCGCATATACATACGTTGTAGTACTTTTTCTCATACTTTTCTGGTTAGATATTACATGTGTCAGTTACCTTTAGATTTATGGTTATACCATTTCATCTACCATTCTCACTGGTTTTAAGATGTGGCACTGGACCCGTTTCTTGTAAGCGCATTATACGACCAATTATTACACGCAAAGTTGTCTTGTCTTTTTTTGGTAGGAGAGAAAAAAGAAAATGAAACCAAACCCATCTCCAAAGTATACACGGCTTTAATCTCAGAGGACACCTTTTGGAATAGCACCAAAACCTGAGCTTGTGATCTTCTATTCATCT
The DNA here is from genome assembly GCA_030463055.1 of Lizanozyma gosingica. Lineage (NCBI taxonomy): Eukaryota > Fungi > Ascomycota > Pichiomycetes > Serinales > Debaryomycetaceae > Lizanozyma > Lizanozyma gosingica. The sequence goes on along the minus strand of JAKVQZ010000034.1, from coordinate 69,936 downwards.
TATAGGCCTGGTATACACATAGTATATCATCGATTAGAACACTTTAATCAAGGCCAATACATATAAATAATATCGTTAATATCATCACCATGTCAGAATACGAAAACACAGTCAAGAGCTTGACAGGTGCTGATATTCTCTCCAAATGGTCAGAAGTTATTGCCTTGGACCAGATCTCAGGTATCCCCCGTTCTGCCGGCTCCGAGACCTCAGAGGCAGATAAGTTTCTTGCCGGTCACGACGAGGAACAGATCCGTTTGATGGAAGAGTTGTGCATTGTGTTGGATTACAACGATGTGCCCGTGGGAGCTGGAACCAAGAAGTTGTGTCACATTATGGATAACATCAACGCAGGCTTATTGCACAGAGCATTCCTGGTGTTCCTCTTCAACGAACGCGGGGAATTGCTCTTGCAACAAAGAGCCTCCGAGAAGATCACCTTTGCTGATATGTGGACCAACACCTGTTGCTCGCATCCCTTGTGTGTCCCCAGTGAATTGGGTGTGTCTGAGAGTAACCGTGATGTCAACAGTTTGAGCAATGCCGTGGCTGGTGCCAAGGTCGCTGCGCAACGGAAGCTTGACCACGAGTTGGGCATTGCCATTGGTGATGTGCCATTGGAGAACTTTGACTACTTGACCAGAATCCACTATAAATCCGCCAGTGGGACTGAGGACTCAAAGTGGGGAGAACACGAGATTGACTACATCTTAATTTTGCAGACCAAGAATGACATCAAATTGAACCCCAACTGGAACGAGGTCAGAGACTACAAATGGGTTACAGCCGAGAAGCTCCGGGAAATGTTTGAGGACCCTTCATTGGTGTTCACTCCATGGTTTAAGTTGATCTGTCAATCATTCTTGTTCAAATGGTGGGATAACTTGAGTGACTTGGCCCCATTCCAAGATGACACCATCCACCGGTTGCTCTGAGGAAGGAAGATGGAAAATACCATAGTAGCCGTCAATTAAACAATCAATCATTTAATTATTTAATCAATTAATCAATCATTTAATCAATCATTTAATCAATCATTTAATCAATCATTTAATCAATTAATCAATCATTTAATCAATCATTTAATCAATCATTTAATCAATCATTTAATCAATTAATCAATCATTTAATCAATCATTTAATCAATCATTTAATCAATCATTTAATCAATTAATCAATCATTTAATCAATCATTTAATCAATCATTTAATCAATCATTTAATCAATTAATCAATCATTTAATCAATCATTTAATCAATCATTTAATCAATCATTTAATCAATCATTCATTTAATCACTTAATTAATTATTAATATCAAGTGCCCCAGAAATACTAATTGGGGTTGCATTTCTCCTTCTTTAATAGATACTCCCTATTAACTTAAGAACCCAAACGAACCCATTCCCGCACCCGAACCCCAACCTGAGTTTACCCGAGTCACACTTGTGTAGCTTTGTTGACTCGGACAACTGACAGTGTTTGCGGCATCTTTCGTTCCGATACTTTTGTAGCGCGGCACTTTGACTCTGGGCTCCACCGATTTGTGCATTTTTTTTGGCACTACTTTTGTTCTTCTACTCTCCGCACAAGATGGGCTCAGATGTGCTTATTGTGAATCACTAGATTAATAATTCCCTATATAGTTGAGACATAGTGCATTTGCAGAGCATTTGCAGGGTATTCCCAGATTATATACAAAGTACATACGGAGTATTTCAGGTATTTCAGGTATTTTACAATCACTTCCCTATAAGATGATGTTTCGCACATTAAGGACATCCGGAGTATCTGCTCGGTTAATTAGAACCATCTCAACTTCGGAAAAAGCTACGGCTGCTGCATCCCGAGTACCAGCAACCGAACCCAACGCCGAAGTCAAAGCTGCTGCTCCCAAACGGAGACGGGGAACCGTGTTCACGGACGAGCTCAATCAGGGTCCTAGTTTCGAAGATTTTGTCAATGGTAAGGCAAAGGATATGGTGGTTGATCCCTTGGAGGCAGCACGCGCAGATCCAGACCAAAGACTCCCCAAATGGTTGAAAGTGCCCATTCCCAAGGGAAAGCTGTTCCACAATGTGAAGAACGATGTTCGTGAGCTCAAGTTGGCTACGGTGTGTGAAGAGGCCAGATGTCCTAATATTGGCGAATGCTGGGGAGGGAAAAAGGCCGAGTCTACAGCCACCATTATGCTTTTGGGAGATACATGTACACGGGGGTGTCGTTTCTGCAGTGTGAAGACCAATAGAAAACCTGCTGCACCTGATCCAAATGAACCAGAAAACACCGCCGAAGCCATTAAAAGATGGGGATTAGGGTACGTTGTTTTGACAACTGTCGATAGAGACGATTTGATCGATGGAGGTGCAAACCACTTGGCGGAAACTGTACGCAAGATTAAGGAGAAGGCACCTCAGATTCTCGTGGAAGTGTTAGGGGGAGACTTTAGAGGAGATTTGGAGATGGTCAAGATCTTGGCCTCAAGTGGTCTTGAAGTTTATGCGCATAACATGGAGACCGTGGAAGCATTGACGCCTCATGTTAGAGATCGTAGAGCCACTTACAGACAATCTCTTGCCGTTCTTCGTACGGCCAAGGAAACCAAACCCTCATTGGTCACTAAGACTTCGTTGATGTTGGGATTTGGTGAAACAGAAGAACAAGTGATGCAGACACTCAGAGACTTGCGTGAGGTTGGCTGTGACGTGGTCACATTTGGACAGTACATGAGACCCACCAAGAGACACATGAAGGTTGTGGAGTACATTACCCCCGAGAAGTTTGACTATTGGAGGGATACCGCTTTGGAAATGGGCTTTTTGTATGTTGCATCTGGTCCATTGGTCAGATCTTCCTACAAGGCCGGTGAGGCGTACATTGAGAATGTTATCCGGAAGAGAAAGCACAACGTTGGCGAGACTCCCAGGTTACTGGAAATAGCAGTGCCCAAGGTGTACAAGTCTGAAAGTGCATGAGTAATGGAATAGTGAAATATATGGGATAATCAGAGATTCGCGGAAGAAATATAAATATTTGTAGTGGTGTAACAGTAACAGTAATTAGTATAAGGTAGTCCAGAGACTATTAAACTTTATAATATACCTCAGTCTCCAGTTAAAGTTGCACTTGTTAGATACTTTATCTGCTACCTTAACTAGTGCATTTAAACACATTTAACCCAGGGTAAAACCCCGACCTTTATCTTTCTATAGCTCAACATTACCACAGGAGATCCTGTTTCAAAGCCCGGAAAAAAGCCAACGAATTCGCTACCAAGTTTTGGAATCTCAAGAATAGCAACAAACCACAACACACTGATTTGAGTAGTAAATGCTTCTTCTTTACAGATTGGTGTTCCAGTGCTAAGGGATCAGACTCTGCGTATCACATACAAACAGTGGGGGGAGTAGATCAGCAGCAACATTTTTATTTTTACTTAGTTGTTGCTTACTTTTGAACAATTGGACAAGGTTTGGTTGATCTGATCTATTGATTGTTTACTGCATCGGTGATACGATCACAATAAATAAATAAATAAATATATAATTGGTATCCAGTTATCCAGTATACGGTTAATAAGTTTATCGATTGATCTTCGTTATCTTGCATTGATCGTGTCTTACCATGAGTAACCTTAGGGAAAAGCTCGAGAAGCAGAATGACAGTGAAGAGTCCCTTATCTCGCAGTTCGAAACTACGTTAACTTTTAGGCCAACCTCCAACGACGATTATGGCGATGACATTTCAATTGACCAAACCCAGGCTTACAATAACACGTCGATGAACTACACGCGAGACGTGAGTATCGTCGGCATTGAGGAATTGGAGGAAGAGGAGTTGATCCTGGAACAGATCCCCAAATTCAAAACAAGAAACAGATACAGTTTACTCCCAAACTTAGCATACAAGAAAATAGACTATGGACGCGATCGCATACGAGATTCTACCGAAGGATCTCCCTCCTTGACATCTTACGGTACGATAGACGCAAAGTATGAAGATATCTTGATGCCATCTCCGTTGATTGACACTTCCTTGGATAGGTTCCACCGAACTTTTGATTTGTTTCTTGAATCTAATCCTCATATCAAGAGCGAATCTCCCCGTTTCCGTAATGAAAAGGACCGTACTTTGGTTGTGTTATCGCCATATTCGTCTGAGCATGCATTCGGCAGACAATGGGTGTCGAAGTCTTATTTGTCTACAATTTTCGAGCGTCCCCAAAGGTTACTTGCATCATGTATTGGGGTCTCCGCAGCATTGGCAATGTTCCCCTTCTTCTACCACATTGTTAATTCTACAAAGAGAGGGTCGCTTTTTGCTCCTCATGTGCGTCGCATTCACGGTAAGAATTGGCCTAAAAAGCTATTTGAACTATGTTTGGAGTCCCACGAAAAGTTGTCTGCTGATGAAATCGAAGTTCCAGAAGGCTGGAATGCTGGAGATATCTATTTGACCCCAAAGACTATCAATGCCATTGAAGGTGTTATTGGTACTATTGAAAATGCCATAGATAATGTTCTTGGCAATATTAGCAGCAAAGATAATTATGATTTGGCTTTCGTGGTCATTAGACCTCCTGGTCATCATTCACATGCATGTTTGCCAAGTGGATTCTGTTTGTTGAATAACGTTCAAATTGGTATCGAATACGCTGCCGATAAATATAAGGTTAGTCATGTGGCCATATTGGACATTGATTTGCACCATGGCGATGGCTCGCAAGATATCTGTTGGGAACGTGCTGGTTTCGCTGGTGACTATGGTAAAGATGATAACGAGGACTTGGACGAAGAGGAATTGCGCAACAACCCTCGTAATGAATATGGCAAACGTAAAGCTGGTTATCCAAAGGTTGGATACTTCTCGTTGCATGATATCCGTAGTTATCCAACGGAGCTCGGTTATGCTACAAGAGAGAATATCAAGAACGCATCTCTTTGTATTATGGACCATGATTTAACTATTTGGAATGTTCATTTGCAATCTTGGACAACTGAGGATGAATTCTATAAGCATTATCTGACAAAATATGTTGCCGTGCTCAACCGGGCCAACCAATTTTTGAATACTGCTAAGAAGGAGTACGAAGCAAATTACCAACAGTATTTGGCGGACTTAGCCAAGTATAACAAGTACCTCTTGAAGCCACATTTGTACGGTAACCAACCAATTAAGTGTCCCGAACAGCCACATCCATTTAATCCATTAATCATGATATCTGCTGGGTTCGATGCTCTGGAGTATGAGAACCCGCAAATGCAGAGACATGGCATCAATGTTCCTACATCATTTTATGCCAAGTTTACTAAGGACGTTGTCAAGTTGGCCAAGATCCATACCAATGGAAAAGTTATTTCCTTTTTGGAAGGAGGGTATTCCGATGGTGCGTTGTCGACTGGTATCTTTTCCCATTTGATCGGGTTGACTAATGACGATGATATTCAGTGGAACGAGACTTGGGGTAGTCAGCAAGTGATGAAGGAGTTATCCAAAGGTTGTAAAAAGAATTGGGCACCCTATAAAAACCCTAATGCTGAAATTACAGTTTGGGCAAATGAAGTGATTAAATTGGGGAGGTCTATGATGCCCAATGCCATTTTACCAGCCAACTATATTTATCGGCATGAGCCTTCAACGGCAGTGACGTCTACTTCTGGTACATCATCATCTACTCCTACGTCTTCTGTGGAGAAGATGGGATCTTCCAAGTCAGGAAATATCCTAATACATCTGCATTTGTCTGCCAAAGACCTTGTTAACCCTCCTCCAATACATAAGATGGTGAAGGATATTTTGCTGGATGGCTCTATGGTTCCTGAGGCCAGCCCTATTAAGGCAGATCCCGAAGACTCCAGACGGATCATGAGACACACACGGTCTTACTACAAGAAGGTTAATGGTAAAGAAAAATAGAGAGGAAAAACAAGTGTTAGAGAGTAGTACGCACATATTATTTCACAAGCTACTGCATCAGTACATTACTAGAATACAAGACATAGAACTTGTTTGACGAAATTAGAGGATCAATGGATATGAGCTGTATTGCTGAGGTGCTAAAAAGGTGTATTCAATGATCCACCATAAGATACTTGAGAGCACAATTAAGTGATAGTGATTCATTAAATCCCACTACAATTCAAGTGACAAGCCATTGCTGCTGCGTTCTAGATAAATCAATGCTATTTATAATGACATATCATTACTCATATCAAGCTATATAATATACAAGAGCCATAATATATATGGTAATGAATAGTTATCCACATAAATCAGCGTTAAATATCTAAATCCATTACATTGAGAGTTAAAGGATAATATAGGTTAACGTTTGTGCAAATTCTACAGAATATTAACGCATTGCTCCTAGACTAAAATTAAGAAGAAGGTAAGTGATATATTAAAGAATGAAGAGAAAAGTGAGCAAACTAGGCATTATATTCCAGAGAATTCAGCAACTTCAACAATTAACATTTATCAGACACCACTCCAGAAAGGGAATCACTTGATGATTATCTCCTAACTAGGCTTAGACTAGAGTAGGACGCTTCAAAGCTGGCGATGATACTATTCTGTATAAGTTTCACATTCACTAATTATGTATTAGTCCATCCATATACCATGAACATATAACCATATGTCTTAACTCTTCCGAATAGAGGGGTCTGCTATACTGCAAATGTATACTTTCTTTGTGAGATTACACAACTCCTGTAGAAGGCATATTCCACGGACTCGTTCTAGACCATTGCGTTCCTTGATTTCAAGTAGTACGCGAAGTACATTAGAAGAAAGCAGACTATGAAAAAGGCGATTGTAACACCTAAGAATACATAAACCACTCTGTTTGAAGGATTGTGGTTAGTAGTAGCATATATCTTAGAAGCTGAAAAACGCATAAAGAAAATAAATATAAAACTGAATAAATCAAAAGAATAAATCGGAAATTTAAAATATAAGTGGGTACCGATTGTGATTAATGGAGCTTAAATAGCATTTCCAACCTGTTGATATTTAGCTTTTATAATTCCCAATCTTTTCGCAATAATACATATACATTATCGCTTTTACAAAAAGCCATTAGAATGTTACAAAATTGATGTGGCAGTATACTTATGACGTATTCCACTACTAATAATTGAAGGAGATGGGACGTTGTGATGCCCATATTTGTTGTCTATATGTTTTGCGTAACCTATTTTCAGCAATTTTAGGGCTACTTGAATGTAACCATCAGTCTACATGCGATATTATCTCAGAAAACCTGGTCTAATATGATAACTGATATTTGGAATATAGCAATTGTAACCACCACTTAATAAGTAAAAATGGCTGGAACAATTGGACCCTGAAATTGGCTTGGGGCTCGCAATTAACGACGTCATTGTTTCACAGCAATCAAGTCTGTCTCGCATTGAAGGGGTTGCAAACCGTTTCCATATTCCAAATGTCTCAAAGAGGGTATTTCTCCTTGCAGCAACTGATAATTGGTTGCGAATATCCTTATCCAAATCGGGCTTGCGGTCGGTTTAAGTGGTCAATTATACGTAAATGTTTCTTTGCAGCAGACCAGTTGCATTGTATGAACTTAACAAAGCAGACTTTGTAACAAAGGTAGTCCCAATCCAAGTTTCACCCACAACTGTTTCTCATTCTAATGTCTCCCGTCCTATGTGATCTAACATTTAAGGTGAACATTATTCAAGTGGAACTGCATCTCAGTCTTTGGGCAAAAGAGAAAAAGTACAGAAAGGGCCTAAATCTGCGCTATCTAAAGCTTGGAACATTTTTCACATGGATAACAGGCACTGGTCTAGAATGACTTTGATAACTACTCTAAAGAGATAAAGATTGCAGTACGATTCAAAGGGTAGGATGAAAAGCTAACCACTGGTGATATCGAGAAAATGAGATAAGCAATCTTTTTTCGCACCCATTCTTAAGTTTCAGTTGCAAGATTATACTTTATCCACTTAAAAGAACTGTCCAGGTAAACCTTTATACCATTAAGTTGAAATATGTAGAAAAGATCAATTCTAAGCCTAGAGTCTTAATAATGAGAATGAGAATGCAGATAAACAGAAAGACAGACAGAAAGACAGAAAGATAGAAAGATAGACAGACAGACAACAAATGACAAGAGTACAAGGAAAAAGCGCTAAAAATAATTCCAGTACTCAAAAAGTGTTCAAAAAAAAAAAGGTTCTAGAGAAACTCCTGATGAGGTGTATTGCCCCTAACATAGGGATTATCTACGCCGCATCCTGCACTTTGAGCTGCCCATTTGCCCAAAACAGCAAGTTTATATGTCTAACATGCAAGATCTGGTAGCTAGAACAGCAAGTTATATTTTACTTACAGTTCATGGAACAACAGGGAAATTTTGGTAAGAGTCTGACTTTTTGCATTGTTTGAGATTAATCCCCCATTTAGAAGTATAATTCCTCCACTCCATCTAACAACTATAGTATGTTTCACGTGTACCCTCCATCAGGTCCCTTCGATGAAGTTTAGCCGTACAGAGAATACGGAATGTCAAGAGGGTACGTGTGGGAACGTGGGTGCGGTAGCGCCGGATATACCACAAAGTGCGTTTGAACGATTTTCAGAAATCTCAAAGGAATAATACCAACGCCAAATCTAAAGCCAATGTACAATTAGTATCTGTTTATATAAAATACTACAACTTTTACTAAGTACCAAGTAGCCGCCGAGGTACACGCTGGATTAATAGACAACAGCGTATGGGTGGAGTCTACTGTCATCATCAGGATCCTATAGAAAATTTCCGCAGAATATAACAGATCAGCAGCAAAGAGACAGACAATTAGTGTCGCGTCAAAAAGACCGTTTCACTATTCCATATTTTATAACTATTGAGTACGCTCTGTAACGGGTACAGTTTTAGTTTCGGAAAGGGGCAATTGCAATCGAAGATGGTGGATGTGGCCCAGAAATTGGGCCTGGCGGTGGAATTGGCCGAATCAATGGCTCCTGCTACCGAAGAATCTGGTCTCAGTCCATGTCCTATTGAGGGAGACTTGCCGCCAACACTGCGAAGCCAGAATGGAGGAGGAATTCATAATCTTACTATTAACACGGTGTTTGGGGCTGTCAGAGAGAGCAGTAGTACCAGCAGCCGACTTGATGAGGAAAAGCTTGCGCCCAGTGATCCACTCTTTGACCGGAGCCAATATACCCACTCTGAGTACATCGACATGCTCTGTTTTGAGAACCAGGAACTACGGATGAATCTGTGCAGACAGGAGAGGCTTATAGCGAGCCTCCGGAGCAGAATAGAGGAATTGACTAAGGCATACGGTGTTACCAAAGAGAAAATTGAATCAGAAGATGTCCAGGAGCACAAATTGAAGAAGGAGATTAAAAATCCTGACAAACCAATTGTTGAGACTCCAGTCAGTGAATCGTTTGTACAAACAGCAAACCGTCCCCTGGAACTTGTGGAAAAGTTGGAACCTGAAAATCCAAAGTATCTGGAGGATTCTTCTGCGGACGAAATTCCCCAGAGATCCAATAGAAGAAATCCCCTTACTAAGCAGTTGCATATTGCTCCTTCGACCAACTCCATTACATCTATTACCAGCCACTCTCAGATAGGAGATTCGTCTAGCATTATTTCCGACGGAATTAAATCGAATTTACCTAGTGACAGCTCTGATTTGCTTTCTCCTGTCGATATAGCTCCCGCAAGTGGTAGTATTGAACGCAAACCAAATGGGACTCCAGTTCCTTCAGCTCCACTGACTAGTAGTGCCACACCTGTTAGAATGGCTGCTGTTTATCAGAATAAACAAAATGAGAACCTTAGTAGTTCCAGCCTAGGCAGTACTGGCGGCAGTGGAGGCTCCGCTTACAAGTCAAGGTTAAAGCTACCAGCTACTCTCCATAATCAGAATAATAAAACGCAAGCCAAAAGGGAGGAAAAGCCCCTTACGCTGCAGCCTCCACTGCAATCATCCATTCAGTTGCCGAGTTTACAGAATTACTCCTCGATGCACCAGAACCACCACCAGCATCAGAATCATACAGGGAACTCACCTCAACTGCACTCTCATATATCGCATACAAGGACGTCTTCCTCGTACAAAGATGACGATTCCCTGGCAGAGCAAGTTGCTCCCCAAACTCCACTTCAACAAAATAAGTTCTTTCACACTTCAGTGGATTCTCCTCCAAACATCACTCCTTACCTGCATTCATTTACCAATGAGAAGACTATGTTTAGATCTCCTGAGAGAGCTGCATCGGATGTATACATTGCTCATCCGGACTCCACGGAGCTGAGTTCTAAGAGCCATGGTTTCTTCAGTCGCAGACGAAGAGGGAACCTGGCAACCGATACAATTCACTCAGGAATTGGGTCAACGCTTGAGTTGCCTCGCTCCCCAGCAAAAGTCCATACTCCTGCAACACAGACTATTCCAGTATTTCTGAGTCTCAGCGATCGAAGAAGCATGCCTCAATCACCGGAGAGTATAGCTGTTAGTAATAAGCACTTCAAAATTGATGATTTGCATGGAGCGGATATCCATAGTTATATTTCTTCTCCATTACCAAATTCCTTCCAACACACACTCACTTCGCCTCAACGAAGTTTGCTGACAGAAGCAGAAAGTTTCAAGAATTCTTGTGCTTCTGATTCGTACGCCAGATATAACAAGAGCCAAAGCACAGGAACATTCTCGTTAATAAATCCTCCAAAGGAAGAGGACTATTCAAAATTATTTATCAAACCAGAAGACTTTACAACTATTAGCATATCTGTTATTAGTACTCTTTGCTTAGGAAAGAACGAGGAACCATATTGTATCATAGGTGCTATTGACAGATCTTCATCAAAAGAGATGTGGAAAGTGAAGAAAAACTATAACCAGCTTCTTTTAATTGACCATGAAATCCGTCCCCAGCTAGCTTGTTTTGGACTACCACTGTTGCCTGATAAATCATCGTTCTACTCCAATGCTCCAACCAAAGTTGATAATCGAAGACTCACACTTCAAGACTACTTTAATTCTTTTTTTCTCATGCCACATCTTTCACATCTGGTATTATACAAAATGTGTTTGTTTTTATCATTAGATGTTGTGAATCCCTTAGACGAGTTCCGCAGTGGGTCAGCAAAGGAAGGGTATCTTATTCGGAAATATAAAGGATTTGGGAGCTCGTGGAGAGTCAGATGGTGTCAAGTGGATGGCCCAGTTTTGGAAATCTACGACACGCCCGGTGGTGCTTTAGTTGAACTGCTTCAATTACTGGGGGTCTCAATCGGAAGACAAAGCAGTGATTCAGTTGCAGATGAAAAAGGTTACCGCCATGCATTTTTAATTATGGAAAATGCCAAGTCTGGAAAGTTATCAAGTTCCAAGCATTTCTTCTGTGCTGAAACGGATGCAGATCGTGATGATTGGATTACAATGTTGTTGGAATTTACACAAGGAGATTCTTTATTAGAACAGGGTGGAACTTCTTCGTCTTTGCAAACTCCATCGAGTAAATATGATGCGGCAGATGAATTGGATTACCAACAAAAGGGGAAGAAAGGTGGAGCTGCTACTCCAACATCTTCATATGAAGAGGGAGATACTTCAATTATTACTCAAGATGATAGAGATGCTCAAGGAAGGAAGGGTTCAAAGATTAGATCCCTATTTCCATTCAGCAAAACCACCCGGAGTCATACTAGTGATAGTGTAGTTACTTCCGCAGACGACACAATGTTGACAGTAGGTGATACTGTTCTGGCTCCCGGTACAAATAATTCTCATGAGATTGATTATTATTTGAATCAGATGCAACTTGATGATCAATTGGCAAAGGCTGTGTTCGGGCGTGAGCTTGATTATGCGTTCAATTTGTCTAGCGGAGAATTTTATGGGAGAAAGATTCCTAGTATTCTCAGCAGTTGTTTGACTTATATGACAAGGACAGGGGCCGTATATGAAGAAGGAATTTTCCGGTTGAGTGGGTCTGCATCTACCATTAGACAATTAAAGGATAGATTCAACAAAGAATATGATGTCGATCTCCTTAACTGTTCTGTGCGCCCCGATATACACACTGTTGCAGGGTTATTTAAGACATATTTACGGGAATTACCATCTTCTATATTTGGGTTGAAAGCATATTCACAGTTGAATGCCATAGCCCACTCCGGAAAGTCAGATAGGGAAGTTGCTTATGCATTTGCTCAATATCTTAATTCTGATAGTGATATCGAGAAGTTGAATTATGATGTTGCATACGTGATATTCAAGTTCCTTCGAGAGGTAATTTCTCAGAGCAGCAGTAACAAAATGAACACCAGAAACATGTGCATTGTATTTGTTCCAACATTGAATATCTCTGTTGAGGTCTTGATTCCCTTCCTTGTTGATTTTGAGTGTATTTTTGAAGGGGGTGAGCCATTACCTGATCTGCAACGGGAGACGTTAGACGTGAATATACCGCTGTTTTAACAAGCATTAAGTGGGAATAAACAGAGAGGATTTTGGGGTTAGCATTGGATTAATTGATTTTTGTCATACCATATTATGTTATATCATATTTTGGATAAGCCACGAATGGTTCATCTATTATTACTATTCTTTTTATTATTAAGTCGATTATCGTTCATTTCTTTCCTGGTATTGTTATAATTAGTTTAATGAGAATATACAAAATGAAGTAACCTTGTAATATAATAATAATAATAATAATAATAATAAATAAATAGGCAAAAAAGGAAGACATTAAAAGCAAAAACTCGTGATACAAAACACCGTAAACGTAGAAATCAACCAACATAGCAAACCTCTCTCTCTTTCTCACACACAAACACTCTCTCTCACTCTCTCGTAATCTCTCTTTACCACTCGCATTCGCCAGTAGCCTTCTGGAATACGTAATCTCTGCCGTTTATATTGGCCACTCCTTCTTTCAAATTCGACTTCCACTTGTTCTTGACTCTCTGCACCTTATCGTACAAGCACAACATAATCTGGCCCTCCTGGTCGCCGTCCTCGTCGTCGCTCTTCTCGCTCTCTAAACCTTCGTCCAAGTCTGAGTTTATGTCGTCGGAATCGTTGAATATGTCGGAGTCATCGTCGTCGTCGTCATCCACACCGTCGTTCTGCTTCAAGACGCGAGTCTGTAGCGTCTTGCTCTCGTGCGACGACCGCTGCTTCAAATTCTTCCACATTTCGACGGCATTCTCAGAGTGCACCGTCAACTCGAATGTGCCGTCTGTCTGGCTCAAATTGGGGAGCATCAAACCGCCTGTATCTTCGGAGGGGACTATCGTGGGGATCTGGAGCCCGTTGTCCGAGGGGTCTACTTTGTCTAGCACTGGTGCCACGTCATTATTGGTGGCGTAGGCCAAGTCGTTCTGGGGCACAACTTCGTCGCCCAATTGGTGGTGGTGGTGGTGGTGGTTTTCTTCGTCATCCCAGCTGAACTTGGCGACTCCTGACTGGCTCAATTTGTCGCACCAGATGCGTCTCAACTCCTGTAGCGTGGACTCGTCGATACCGCTGTCTTCAAAATCCTGTCTGGAGTCACTTATCACTTCTTCTATTATGTACTCGTAGAGCTTTGTTGCCTCTGCATTTGACATATTTTGACTTTGGGTTTTAGTGGGGGAATCTGCGGGGGAAAAACGGGGAAACTTTGGCGTTGGTGGTTTCTATGTAATGGCACTACGTGGGTGGTGCAATCGCCTGTTTGGTATACGATTCCAGGAGGTTCTGGTAGTTATAAATGGAAGGATGGTCACGACATTTTGGCCGTAGTAGTAAATTTAACTTTGGATCGTTTTTGTTCGAAAATTTTTTCGCCCGCACACGGGTTACACAAACTGCTTGGGTGCGAATGCCGTTGTGAGGTTTTGTTATATGGGAAAGAAATATAGTATAGGGACATATAATTCAATTGGCAATGGGATGTAGCATAGTTTGTTGTATGGGTATAGGAAGACAGATGGAGGAGAAGAGAATGAATAAACGAGCAATACACAAAAATGTGGAAAATGTGGAAAAATTATAGTGTAATAAGTTGTAGTCAATCAGTGGTGAAGTCAATCAGAGATTCGGCGATTAGGGAACGGATAAATTATGTTATATCTTACATTTAATTTCATAAGTTTTTCCGTTTCATAGAAGCATTTCTCTATATATTCCTAAATCAATCATATAATTGAGCACGCTAACATTGAACTGAAGATAATTGACTCATTTACTATGACGCAATCACATACTTTTCAAGCACAATTTCTTACTGAGTGCGGTATAAACTTATTACTACATTAATGCCCGAAACTAAACTAATTTAAAAACTAATCTCTCGCTATTTCTGCTTGGTCTTGGAAGAATTGAGCATCTGCATCAAGCGCTTCACCTCAAGCTGGGACCTCTCGTATTTGGCCTGTAACGAAGCCACCTTCTCGTTCCAGGTAGCTTCCCGGGCTTGGATGCGCTGGGCCAACTTTTTGGAATATTCGCTATGTAAAAACTGCTCAATACGTTTGTTGTTAGTCTCCAACGCTTCTATTTCACGTCGAAGACTATCGGAGGTCTTAGATTCATTGGCCAACTCAATGTTCTGCAAGTGTAAGAGATCGGCCTTTTTAACGGCCCCAAGCAATGCTTCTTCCTTCTGGTGTAAAGTAGTTTCCACCTCTTCAAGCTTGTTCTCCAAACTTGATACCTTGGCCTCTAGTTCAGCTATTTGTTCAGACTTAATTGAAAGCTCACTGTATGCATGGGTATTCTTTTCCAAGATCTTCTCCTCGGATGCGAGCAACTGGGTGATCTGCTGGTTCTTGGAGTCAATGGTTGTTTGCAATCGATCCTTGGACTCAAGAAGCGTATCTATGCATTCATCCTTCTCCGTAATTTGTTCCTGCAACGAAGCGGCTGTTCCTTCTAATCTCGAAATGGAGTCTGATTTGGCCTTCATTTGGATTGAATAGTAATCGGTCATGAATTGGAAATTATCCAACATTTGTTTCGAAACCCCGATATCATATGCTACTTGCTCCTGAAGCATCGACACAGTTTCCTTTAATTTCTGGTCATTGTGGACTTTGTTTTCGAGCGCAGTCATGAACTCCTCGCTTCTATCAACAGAAGGAGCCTTCGTTTCGGCCACAGGTGAATCAAAGTCGTAAATATCCTTAGTAATAGGCGATAACACCAAATCATCTTCGGTAGATTTGCTTTCCTGCTGTGACTCGCGCATAACCGTGTCTATATCTTGTGCGGAATAACCCTGTGCTGCAGCCAAGTGAACTTCCTTATCGTAGTGGATTTCTGAATGGACTTGAGAAGAGCGGATCTCGATTCTTTCTGCTCCCTTTTGCCCTTCCCCCTCTTGTTCTACCCGGATGTTTTCCTTATCAGATCCGCTTAAAGATTCTGACGATGTTGGTTTCTTGCTCACAGTTATATCGTCTGTGTCTGTGGCCGCATTGTCCCTGGCAGCCTCAACCATTGCAGGCGATGTTTGGTACTCGAGAACATTTGTGCGAGTGACGTCCTCCTCTCTGAAGCTTGGGTCAATCTCAATGGGCTCAGGAATGGCCCCGTGACGATTAGTAGGCGAAGACATGGCATCGAAGTCCAGATCTTCGTGGTTTGGAGGACTCATCTTAGGGATCTTCCCTTTCAGTGAAAGAGGTCGTTTGACACTAGGTTCGCTGTGGTAGGAAGACAACCGAGGTGCTTCGAATGATCTCTTACGATATTTCTGCAAGGGAGATGATCTCTCGCTGGCGTAGGGCGATTTTGACATTACCGGGCGCTTGAAGCTGGTGTCTTGAAGGGGGTCCAATTTCGATACCACTTTGTTCCTAGAAACCGTAGCAGACTTGGAATTGAAGATGGTAGAGCCTTGCAATGGGGTAACGGATCCGGCATCAGCACTTCGAGGTTCGTCACCATGGCGGTATGCGTGCTTTGAGTGCAATCCATGGGGATGTGCTGTGATTCCTGGGGCGATCTGACCGCCCTCCAGTTGCGGAGAGGAGTTTCGATGGTTGGTTGAATTGGTCATTTGCTATGACTAATATGTATCACTCCAGGTCAAAAAGGATTATGAGACTCTTTTGGTTGATGTAACTAAACTGACGCTATCTGCTTTCTTTCTCCGTCCACACCTGTGATAGTGCGTTTCTGCAGTTGACTCCGTAGTAGTAGAGATAAGTAGTAAGTAGAGCGTGTATGTTTGTTGTATTGAAATGTTGTATTTGAGTTTTTCTTGAAATTTTCTGGTGCACGCGCTTTGTGACACATGGCTGCAAATCGCGAATTCGTGTTTCATGCGCGGTTGTCAGTGGGTGCAAAATAGCAGTGGTGTCAGCCATATGGGCCGACACATTTTATATGTCAATATGGCATATATTGGTGTGGAGAATGGCGTTACTGGTGCTAGAGGACACGAGATATCACTTTATTCTACTAAATTAACAGAACTTAACAGAACTTAACATTTGGAATAATTTTTTGCGCTGTCTGTTGATGTCTAGATAGAGAAAAACAGATGGAATAAGTGCAGTATAGCCGAACAGTAGTTAACCTGAATAAATAGCTGGTGTGTTCTATGGAGATTATGGTGATCAGGTAAAGGCTGAGGCTAAGAGATTGTGAATACTTAGAATAAATATGGAGCTTTTTTTTGACTTCAATTACTGATTGTGGTCATATGAGGCTACGTTGAATAGTAGTAAACTACGCCGAAGTTAAAACATGTATAAACGCAAGAGCAAAGGGTGATTACGTGGATACAGTTAAGCTAAAGGCAGTATTTAAAGCATACATTCGTAGAAAAATAAACCAACGCAACATACCACGGTTGCAGTATATAAAGCATAGAACACCAAAAAAACAAAGGGGTATAATCTGCTGCCGGCAAGCAGAAAAGTCCGATATCCATAAAGCAGCCCAGAAGATATTCGGGTATACAATATGGATGGATTTTTTAAAAAATAAGACCTCGTCTGAAGGACTGATAGAGTTTGGAACCTATCGTGTGTCCTGGTTACTGTTTAGAGCGACATATAAGCGATTGCAGAATCAAAGAGCCGCAAGCATACTAATAATAATACTAGTTGTAAAAATAGTAATAACAGACCAAATAAAATATAGTGAGGAACCAAATAAATCGAGTGCCCAATGTGTAAGGCTCGCCATATGAAAATAGGCTGCCCTTGGGAATGGGGAAATATCTAATGTAGTAACATTATAACATGTTTACTATCATACTCGCAAGTAGTCCGATAGTGTCTGCGAAGACCCCCAAGAAATAGTTAATCAAGAAAGTACAGCAATTTTAAGCTCAGTACAAGTAGAAGAAGCCGTCCCTCTTCTTCAATTGAGGAGTGGTGCTGTTAGCATATGTGGTAGGAGCGTCAGTCACAGTAACAAGGTTGGTTTGAGTGACTTCAATGTATGAGGTCAAGGTAGTGGTGGTATCCGATTGGACAAAGGTAGCAGTAACAGGAATGGCGGTGGTTTTGGTGACCAAAGAGTAGTTGGTAGGCAAGGTTTGCGAAGGCGTAACAGTTTCGGTTTCGGTGCTGGTGACAGTAACGGTTTGGGCAATACATCCGGTGGTAGTAGAAATAAGGGCCTCGGTGTGAACTCCGGAACCGTTGGTGACTGTAACAAAGCTGGTGATGGTAGAAGTGGTTTCGGCATCAGTAATAGAAGCAGAAGCAGACTCAGAGCCTGCTGGAGCACTGGCAATGACAGTGGCGCTGGATTCTTCAGAAGCATGTTGGACGGTTTGGGTAGCAATGGTGGTAGTGACGGTGTTGGTAGGCACTTCGGTGGAGGAGGAGCCGGACACGATGGTTTCGTACATGGTAATGGTGGAAGTCAAGGTGATGTCGGAGGTGAATTCAGAAGCTGTAGTCTTAGCCAAAGATGCTTCTGAAGCAGCCTTTTGGGCAGAGGAAACGGCCGATGTATCAGAGGTAGGAACAGTCAAAGTGGTAGATGGTAAGGTGATAGTGATGTACGCGTTGACGGTGATTGTGGTGTCGATTTCAGACGACAAAGAGGCTCCAGAAGACAACGAGGACGAATCGGCATCGGTGATAGTGGAGTTATCGTATCTCTTGTAAGGCATAGCAGCCACGGAGGTGGCCAACAAAACTAAGGAAGCAAACAACATTTTGGTGAATAAGTTTGGCGCAAAGGTCGGTTTTCTGTAAGGAGCGAAAGGCCTGGGTGCCAAAGGGTATACTTGAACGTAGTGTTGAAGGAATGGACGCGAAGAAATACGCAATTGAAGTTATCAGTGATACAAAGAGAGTAAAAGAGAAGAGAAAAGAAGACTCTCTACAAGGCCTGCTGATCAAGGCGTGGTGGAATGGTAATATATATATACTTTTCCATCTGCTCCAAAAATTACATACTAGTGACGGAATCGTGCAGCTACAGCTTTGGAAACAGGCTCTTGAAACATTGGCATTTGCAACAATTGCGACGGTAACTTTCGCGTCTATGCAAACATCAACAAACATGATCCAAGCAGGAACAACTATGCCCCTGCTTTGCTTGATGCACTACTGCTTGTTTCAACAGTACGTTTGTTCAAGCCTTGCACTGCCTACAAGCGATTTTGAGTCATTTGGTGCTATAATTGGGAACCGGGAACGAAAATATTAATATATGAGAGATATACCTCCCAATTGAGTTTAGACTGAGACCGACCTATTCAGCTGTAGTGGGTAGTATCGGACTTCGGAGCTATTCTCTTTTATTAGTAGTTAGAAAGTGGTTTAAATATATTGAACCATCAAAATCTTAAACTCTTGTATCAACAATTTGTTCAGGAATTGAGTACTAAGATGAACAAAAGTTTCTTGCAATACCCTCAAACAGATACTACATTCTGTAGCTTCAGTATACATGCCATTGGGTGCGATCTTTCTTGGTACCAGGGTATTGTCTCTACAATCTCCGTTGCTACCGTTGTGACGGTAGAGTTGTGCAAATCGCTCACATTCTTAGGGGAAGCCGAGAAAGTCGTCCCCCTTCGCAGTAGTGGGTTTCAAATCGTGATTCGTGTAAGGTCGGCCTGGAGAAATCTTTTAAACAGTACGTCTGTTTATTTGTTTGTTTATATGTTTTACATGTGTGGGGATTTCTTGAACCAGAGACTGGAGCAGAACTACATTGTATAAGTAGAGTATGAGATATGTCTGTGGTGTCTTTTGGTTGAAAGATTGGACTTGGATTCATGGGTTTAGGATTATGGCGATGAGGTTCGGCTTTTTTGTGTCATGAATTCTCCCAAATGTCTCCCAAACCTCTTCTACATCATATTGTAATCTCTTTGGCTGGCTTGTTAATAAGTCCCGCGATGCTGCATTAAGAGTCGGGAGGAGCTGTTCTGGACTGCTATTCTACTGTGGCTTAATGTGTTTACGTTATTGTAATGAAGGTTAGACCTAATAATTGTTGGTTGTCATCATTCCGTATCATTCTTATCCCACACTTCCCCTCGGCTTGTTGACATCAGATACCGATCTGTTCTTGCCTATTAAATTCTCATAATGGAAACATATGCAAGTGCCATTCCCCGTTGAAGCCTTGTTGGGATCAAATCCTGCCTGTTTCACAACGTTATTCTCGTCTGTATGCTACTAGCCGAAAATACTCCTGTACATTATGACCTGTGAGAGAGAACCACCTTTCACATTTTGCGTGAAAACATACCTTTTCCAACCGAAATGTGCCATGTACCTTATTGTTTTTGTAAAGGAATCTGTATGATCCATCAAAGGGAGACATAGTTGTTTTTGTTCCCGTCTTGGACCTAGAAGAGATTTAAAAACTGATTCTGTGTAGCGCGAAAACAATGGTAGATCATCGGTGCCTGGAGCAGGCATATGTATATATGAGGGAGACGGTTTCGGTCAAAGTTGATGGCTATTTTAATCAAAATATACTCGAGTGGAACTCCCAAATTGAGGAATGTCAATGCTTGCTGTGTTTGAAATTTGGACCATTACAATCATGTGCATATCATTGATGATTTCGTCGTTGGCACCATTTGATAAGATACATTGAAAGAAATCACATTAAAACCAATCCTCTGATTAACTTACAAGGGAATTTCTGGGTCTTAAGGTGCATTCAAGTAATACTAAGCGCCAGAAACTTGATAAGAAACTGTAAGAAGACATTCTATTTCAATATGAACATTGTATTTGAACATTGAGTTTCCTCGTGAAAATTACTTTTACCTGGAAATTAGAAGTATTCTATACGAAAAGGGCAGCCATGCTGTAACAATGTAATTCAATTTCAAATAAACCCGTTTAACCATGGAAAGAGAACTATCGGCTGATTCGCTACCCTAGACCTACTATAGAATTAAATTAACACACGATAGACTCGCTATATCATATTCGCACTTGAGAATACCTAATACATGCATAAATCCGATCCTAATATCCGAAAGGTGAGATATTCAGGTGGCAACAACACCGTGGATTATTACAAGTATAACTAAGTTGCAAATTACAGTCAACATGTGCTCAGATATGCCATAAAACTATACCCTGCGGAAAAATGTTGACAGAAAAGGAAATTCCTTTCTCCGCATAACCGGAGATTTATTTACAAATTAGGAAATTGTGTTCCCAATTAGTAAGCTCGAACTCCGGTTGGATTTGGATTGAACAGTTTGCCATTATATTTCTATTGGTTGTGTTCATCTACTGCACATCACTCAATGCGACAATGGATGGCATTAACAACAAGAAGTAAACAATACTCCGACCAAACTTTTATTGAGTTTTGCGTTATGCGGATAATCGAGCACTAGTAAATTCTAATTATACTGGAGATCATTCCCAAAACAGATAACACCACAAAGATTCTCCGAATGCTCAGATAGTATTATCAATTCTCCGACCTCACTGATGTTGCCTTCAAGAGTGAGGCAATGTTGTAGTATATAATGAGATGAATGTATTGATGTAAACTCGAATATGTTTGTTTCAAAATACCAATCTAAATTTACAAGATTACTCAAATTGCTAAACTCAACATAATGTCAAACTCTACAGTTCCAGAATACTTCCAAGGTTTCGGTGTCAAGTCATCTGAAAAGTGGAATGAACCCGAATTGGTCAAGTACAAGCACAAGCCTTTAAATGATAATGATGTCGTCATCAAGGTCGACGCCTGTGGTGTTTGTGGATCTGAAATTCACACTCTCAAGGGCAACTGGGGACCTTTGCTTAGAGATGACAGTGTTGTTGGACATGAAATTGTCGGTAAGGTTACTTGGTTAGGAGATAAGGCAAAGGAGGAATTTAAAATTGGCCAAAGAGTAGGCATTGGTGCCCAATCTGGATGCTGCGGTGAGTGTGAACATTGTTTGCAAGGATTTGAACAGAACTGTACAAAAACTAGTTTAACCTACAACTGGGTGGATACTAGATCAAATAACTACGTCACTCAAGGTGGTTATGCTGATTATGCTGTTGCTGACCACAAATGTGTCTATCCTATTCCCGAAAACCTCCCTACCACCTATGCTGCACCTTTATTATGTGGTGGATTAACTGTTTTCACACCATTATATCGTTTCTTAGGAGAAAAGGGCGAAGGGAAGACCGTAGCTATTGCAGGAATCGGAGGATTGGGCCACATGGCTATTCTTTTTGCCAAAGCTCTTGGTGCGAACGTTATTGCCATTTCAAGATCCAATGCAAAGAAAGAAAACTGCTTGGAAATGGGCGTTTCCGATTTCATCGCTACAGGTGATGATCCCGAGTGGGCAACAAAGTATGACTCTAAAATTGACTTTGTTTTGAATTGTGCTTCAGGATTCTCTGGCATTGATTTCGAGAAATTCTTCCAAGTGTTGAGATTGAACGGAGAAGTTATTTCCGTCGGTGCTCCTTCCATTGAAGAATCGATTTCGTTTAAACCTTTTGGTTTGCTTTTCAAGAACCTTAAAATCGGTGGTTCTGTCACTGGAAGTAAGAAGGACGCATTGAAGATGCTTGATATCGCTGCTTCTAAGGAAGTTCATCCCTGGATCCAGGAATTGCCAATCAGTAGTGAAACTTGTGGTGAAGCGCTTACTAAGACTGACAATGGTGACGTAAGATATCGGTTTGTCCTCACCGAGTTCGAAAAGGCTTTTAACAAATAAGATTAAATCATAATTTGTTTACATCATTAGACTTAAAGTTTATTAAATTCTTTTTTTAGTAATTCAATATATTGAGCCAAACGATGTTATTTTTTCGCAGCCAAATGCCAAGCTCTTATTATTAGATAGAAAATTGCCTCGTTTCGGCAATATTTTCTTAAAATAATCCAGTAAACTATTAGCAATGAATGCCAAAACAATCACTTTAATTGGAGCCAAGATCTTATTGTGGGGGGTCACCGGAGACTTAGGGTTGGTATCTGCGCATGACTTGCATTAAATCATCATAGGGCCTTTTCCATCGTTAATTACGCTTGTTTTAAATAAATCCATAGAAGATACGTGAAAAGAAAGCCAATTACATTCCATCCATATCATAGATTCACATATGCTGTCGTGTATATATGCTGTATGATGATTGTTTATTTGTATACTAGCTACTGATTCCCATTTGAACTGAAAATGTCGTACACTAAAAATGTCTTCGGTAAAAGATTACATAAGCAGGGTTATTCTCATGCGACATCAACAGTTTGAAAAATTTTTGACTATACAAAAAGGTACTTACATTGATCTTCCAACTGTGAAAGGTGTTCTTCCATTTAACCATAAAAGCAGTGCACTATGATTAGAACATCAATACGTCATTATTCGGCTAAGAGCATCCCCTTCGAAGCTGTTCCCAAAAACAGATACAATCAAGCCAGATCTGCATTCAACTTCAAGCCCAAGTCAACTCCAGGTTTAGTTCACAATCCATCACATGCCATCTTCCAGCCCTCTCAGCGTACTCCCAGAGCGTTCTTGCCTCCTTCAGACCCTAGAATGAAGTTGGAAGACGTCCACAGCATGAGTAGGGAAGACGTCGAGGAATGCCCATTAATCTACAATGCTTCCAAGAGAGAATATGACTTGACCCCAGAAATTGTTAAGGAAATTGTTGAATTGAGAACCCAAGATCCAGGCACTTGGACCGTGGGAAAGTTGGCAAATAAGTTCGGAATTGCTCAGTACAAAGTTAACGTTTTAACTGCTTCTGTCAGTAAAGAAAGAGGAGCTCAGCTTCAAGCGGAATTGGAAAAAATAAAGAATAAGTGGTCTCCAAACAAGACAAGAGGCCGTATTGACAGATCCAAGAGACTGCAAATGTGGTTGAGAAATGAGTTTTAGAACACATTCATGTATATTCCTTTCTTTATTTCTTGTAAATATTATTATTTTCATTAGGGTATTTCTTAGTAATACATAATTAAATACAAATTAATAGTTCCTAATTTCCTACTGGACAATTATTCCAACAGTAGGAAACTCATGTCTCTGTTGTAGTAATCTCTGATGCTACCGCTGCGGCGGTGGGTGCAGACGCTTCATGCTGCATACTGTCCTGCATTCCACTGAGCTCTAAGTTAAGGGCATCATCAAGTTCCAAAATCCCCAACCCAATCCTTGACCGGAGATTATGACATCTGGATGTAACTTGGTTTGCAAGACTTACTAGCTCGTTTCGCTCGCGAAGAAGCTTCAAATCAAGAGCATCACGATCCATTTGAAGACGACGAAGATTATTTTCAAGTTCAAAAT
Source organism: Lizanozyma gosingica (assembly GCA_030463055.1). Lineage (NCBI taxonomy): Eukaryota > Fungi > Ascomycota > Pichiomycetes > Serinales > Debaryomycetaceae > Lizanozyma > Lizanozyma gosingica. Next base: position 46,184 of record JAKVQZ010000034.1, on the reverse strand, counting down.
CACTCTTTGATTCTTGTTGCCGCATTTCATTCATCTGTCTCTCCCAACGCTCTAGCTCAGTCAGGTACTTTTGAGCTGCTTCCATAGTTTTGGAATATACTTCGTCATACACCATCTTTGCAGTGAATAATTGCGCCTCTTTGCGCTCAAGCTGGTTACGCTGATCCAAGTTAATTTCATGTTTTGTGGAGATTTCCTCTTCCAACTTAAAATATGCTTCTTCGTGTTCATGTGTTCTCTGAATTAAGTGGTTTCGCAATTGAATTAACTTTGCTCTCTCGTCCACTAAGTTCTTGTTCAATAATTTGATCTCACTTGCATCTTCGCTCCAGGATTGCTCACTGCTCATAACAATACTGAAATCATAGCCCAAGGAAGCAAGCCCACGAACCAAATCATTGTAATGTCTTAATGTAGCTTGCAAAGTTTCAATGTCCTTAAGAAGCTCCAGCTCATTAGAGCTAACGCGAGACTTCACATCTTCTTCCCTATTCGCCAAATGGGCCATGGATTTAGATTTATCATCCCTATCCTTGAATAAATTATCAATATCCAGTATTGATAAGCCCTTTGCTTGTAATTCCTCTGTAATCTCTTTTGTCTCGTGGTCGATCCTGAGGAATTCATCTTTTATTCGATCTTGCTCATCCTGATAACTATTTAAATTCTCCGCCCATGTGCTTCGATATGCTTCCATACGTTCAGCGTAGGCTTGAAGTTTCACAATGTCGGATTCCAATAATCGTGTAGCATTTTCTTCCTCTTCCAACATTTGCAAATGGCTTCGGAGATGCTCATATTGCTTGGATGCTTCTTCATTGATTTGCTGATACTTTGCAATGTCCTTCTCGATTTTCTCAGAATGTTTGCCAAAAGCTGTCACAGTTTTCTCAAAATGTTCTTCCACATTATCATCATGCTGGAGAAAATCCTGATAACAGCTATGCACATACTCGTTTAATATACCATCTACTTCGTCGTCAACCTGAGTCCAATTTCCCACATTATTTTTGATGTCGATAATATCGTTATTAAACTTGACCATCCAGTATAACAAGCCTAAAAATTGGGGCCAATTCTGGCTACCCACAGCACTTATATGGGATCGATTAATATGAGATAAGTATGGGTAGCTTAAACTTTTAAGAATTGGAAGGATTTCCAATTCTATAGATCTTTGGAATTCATAATGAGGGTCTATCTTCAAGTAAAGGAATTTAAATATGAGAACAAAATCCTTCTGCGTTGGTTGTTTAAAGGTTCTTGGGTAAATGGGATGATTCATTTCCAGTTCAAACTTATTTGTGATGAGGAAATCCAAAATCTCTTGCAGAATTAATGCCTGGTAATTCTTATCCCTCAAAGGTCGTTGATCAAAGCTCTTATTATTTAAGGTATCCACTGTAGCTCCGATCAAACCCAGTGGAGCCAATGTTGCAGATTGCAGGATTCGTCTCTGCAGCAGCAGGAGAGGAACCAGCTCTTGCAGAGACACTTTTGATTGCAGAAACTGGGGGTTCTGCAGAAATGTGGATCTTCGTTGACTTGACAGAGCTGTTGGTAGAGCCAGAGCTGGCTGTCGGCTAGTAGTACGAGATGGTGTCTGTAATGCTGGGGAAGCTACCACTGCCGCTCTACCCAAAGCTTCATTTCCTCCAAACAGACGACGATGAGACGCTCTGTTAGGAGTAGATGAAGATCTTCTTCTTGCAGACTGACTAAATACCTGCTCTAGAAACTTCTTGCTTGGGCCAGATGTTGCACCACTGGAATTATTGACAATCATGGAGGCCCGGGTTGCAGATGCAAACGATAAGCTTGTGCCCAACAGACGTCGCCGCAGAGGGCCTGTGGAGGGATGCGAACTCATTGAAATCACTCTTCAAATGTGTACAACGTAAAATAGTGTAGAATTGACCAAATGAAATTTATTCACTTTATCTATTTGATATTGGATTTTGGAAAAGATGAGTAAATTGAACGAGCTGCCGAATAGGCGACGATGAGAGACAGACAGACAGACAGACAGACTTATTGCGGTTTGACTGAATAGCCTAGTTTTGCCGTATTACTTTCTGTAAGTTGGGGTTAAATGGTGTATTCTTGTTTATATTTACTCAAACGCCAATAAACCCCATCAAGTACAAAATACCACAAAAGGAAAGAGTTTTGGAATAGATGCACGACTAGAAAGAGATAACGAACGACACACGACTTTGCGCGAAAAAAAGTCTCCAAGAACACGACTTTTTTTGCTGGTGCTTCCATGAACTTCAGACACGAAACTTACACCTATATTGTAGCCCCCTGTGCTGGATGTGGATGTTTGCGGTAAGATTGGTAACACGGTCACCCCAAACCCTGAACGGGTGTGTTCAAAACACAAAAGTCTCGAAAGTTAAGGGGAATTTACGTTCTCTTAGATTACAAAAGAAAAACCAATACGCAATTCCAGTATAAAGTATATCTATAAACTCAATATCAACCCATCTGCGCACCTTCGTCGAAGCCATTGCAAGCGAAAAACCGTCACTTAGAGCGTGGCCATTCCTTAATCAATTTTTTTTCGTTACGATCAATTGCCCGTGGTGTCTGAATTTAAGGGCCGACATTTGATCCCATCATCTTCCCAAACTCTAACAGGGACAGCGGAATTACTACATTGTCGCTGTTGCTGAAGAATATAGCCATGAGTGGACCAAAGACTCCTGTTTCATCGCCGCCTAAGTTGGGACGGCTCAAGGCACTCACGGATAATGCCCATATCATGGACGACACCGAAATGGCCGACGTCTCAGACACTCGCGCAACTAAACCTGGTTCTGGTTTGGTTCCTACATCAGAAAGAGTCTTGAGAAGTAGCCCCAAGAAGGTTGATTTCGCTTCCTCTTCTAGTATTCCAGATAAATCGCCCACCAAAGCTACCAGGACGACTCCAGAAAAGCGCAATTCCATCACCTCGCTTCCTGTAACAGTACCGTTCACGCCAACATTGAAACGAACTTCCAGTGGACACTACAAACTGCCAGAATACATGCACAAGGTTGGACTGCCGCGTCTGAATTCAAAGAATTTACTTAAGACTCCTCGTACCTACGACTCAGACGAGGAAGAAGAAGATGACAGACAAATATTCCGTGCTCAAAAGACATTTCTCAGTCCCGTCAGCAAGAGATTGGCCTTTGACAATAACGGTAACCCCGTTGCCCCTCCTATTTCGGCAAAAGACATAAATGATATGGGTGAGATCTCAAATGTCTTGAAACTGAAACTTACCAGCGCTTTAGGCAAACTCCAACAACAGAACTTGGAGAAACAGCTGCAACGACAAATGCAGTTTAATCAGCTTCTAGATACAATGTCCTCGCCGACCAAAAAAATGAAGAAGAGGCCCATGTCTATGCCCAATCCACTTCCATCAATTAGTTCACAGTTTACAGACTTAGGGCCAGCGGGCCAGCCACCAAGAAGCCCACTACCACCACTCCCTGGTAGAAGCATGAATACTGGGGGAACATATGCACCAATATCTGTGTCCGGTAATGCAACAGCAGGTGCAAATCTCAATCTCAAAACACTTCAGCAATCACCAGTGTCGTATCCTCACACATATCAAGGCCACCGACATTCCCACCATTTCCATCCTATCCACAATATGCCGAGTCCTGATGAAGAGCAGAGCGCGCACAATGCGCTCATGATAGCACTAGCGCGAGTAGGCGGTGACAACTCTCCCCATAAGGCATCATCCATTGACACCCGAGTCATTAGTAGCACAACTGAATCCTCGCCGACGAAAAGCAGAAATAGTCCGAGTCTGCGAAAACTATCGTCGGCCACAACAGCAACACTTCCGCCTATAGTCACCGCTACTACCACCGAAAGGACGGATAAGTTGGAAGACACCCAGTCTGCGGCTCCCTCTTCTACTACAAATGGAGAGCAGGAGGCGATCATGAGCTTAATGCAACTCAGTTCCCCCAGAAATATACTCGGCGGACTGATAAGCACTGCCACTCCTGATAAAGATGAAACAGACGTTGAAGATGCCACAGAGGACGAAGCCGACGCCGATGGGGAGCCGCAACCCGAAGGTGACAACGGCAACCTAACTTAGCCTAAGCAGCCATATGTCCCACTGGTGGGATTAGAATTAGTGCCAATGGCTTTGAGGATGTTGTATTAGGATATTCCAGAGCTCATTTGTGTTTTGGTATATTGCATTGCAACAAATATTGAGTTAAGACATGCTGTTTTCCTTGTACTTTACTGTGACAATGATCCACTTCAATCTAGGGCGAAGCGAATTGCAAATTACAACAATGCTGCTGTTGCTTATAGACTATTGCAAATGCGCAGGACCACTCAATTCATTTATCATCTACAGGCTGACTACAGATTGTGCGTGCTGGGCACAACGGTGGTGAATGAACAATCTGTACAGGCCAACAATATTTAGCATTCCTCATCACTAATATAAACGAAACGAAATAATTCGTTATTACTATGACGACGTTTATTCCCACTTTAAAAGGTATATTCTGGAATCAGAACTAACTTTTAAATTCCATTGTACCTTATTCTGTTGTTAGTATTCTGTGTTAGTAAACTATTATTGTAGTAATTCCACAATATTAATTCTCTGTTGTTGTTTATCCCTTCATGGCAGATTCTGGACCAATTTAACGCACAATACACCAAATCGTCTGTCCTGGCAGTAACATTCCCATAGATATTCGTTAACAATAAGTTGACAGAAGTGGTACGAAATCAGTTCTTGGTCGTAGCTAGTTTGCCTTCTCTCCTCTCCTCGAACAGAGTACGTGATCGTAGATATAAAAACAGCACCATGGAACTTCGCTTAGCAACCCTAAATCGGAGTGTTCGGAGTATGAAATGTCCTCCTTGGACAAGTGTAATGTACGTCAGTTTAAATGGAATATTTTTGAACAGTTGCAGCCACATCGTCATACAGTCGTGGAAAGGACACACCCGACAGACACCGAATGCATAAGGACCGCAGGCCTAAGTGTGTACCTGGAACAACAACACCCATTACATTTACAAAATATTTACCACCGAACAATGGAGAGGGGGTAAATATTTGATGTGCAACCCAGCTCATAGGCCGCATACGGTGGGTGGTCCTCCGTGATTCGCGCATGCAGATCCGCTGCCCCTTCACACGCATTCTCTGATAGTTGCATATCGGACAATTTTGAAATGTTCTACCTCTTCTCTGGCCTGACACCGCTTGGGTAACTCTCTGAAGCTCATAAGAGTTAAATGGAACTTTAGTTCCGTCCCTTTTACCAACTCTGTTCCTGTCCAGATCTGGGGCGCAATATAGGAGGTCTGATACATCCTGAACGGAACAAATAGTATACAAAAGTCACATCCCAACTCTTTCATTTTGGTGCAAATATTGCCTCCTTCCATAATGATCACAACTCCGAGAAAGTGTCGGTAATTATCAGACGCGCAAAGGAAAGTTGCTAAATACTGACTTTCATGCAATGCTGTACCAGTAGTACTAAAGTGTACTGTATTTGTATGCCTACAGAGAGCCATATATACCCGTTGGTGCATCCAATAGCTGTGGGCCCAACACCCATAGTAGGAGAAGGGCCCTGTGTCACGTATCCCCTGTTTATCGCATAGGCTTGTTGGGGACAGTTGCTCTCTAGAAGAAATTAATTCGATGACAGTCAAAAATCTGTCTTCTCCGCACCGACAAATCCATGTTGAATCTTTCAACTTGCACAGTTTGTCACACAGTCAACCCCAAATGAGGCATCTATCACTGCGTCCTAATTTAATTTGTCTCAAGAATCTCTGTCGTCAATTGCAAGTAAATCAAACCCGTTGAAAATCTTAGACTCAATTAAACTTATACTTTCTGCAGATAGCAAAACAAATCGGCGGTGCCAAATTTCTTATGGACTATTACATCTGGGTTTACAGTTAAATGTTCTTGTTTAGTTGTACAATGGGGACAGGATGTAGCGACACATGAACCTAGCCGTCCACTAGTAGTAGAAAAAACCGCACTGAGACAAAAAGATATCCGTAATTTGTTCACCCCCACAACATTCGGCACGCGAAAAGCTAAGCTGTCTTGGCCATGGAGTATAACATAGCGAATTGCATTTGCAATGTCAACGAGATAACTGGCGGGAATACTCTCTGTTTTCGGCATAAAAATCCGTAGACCCAGTTGAGTCATCAGAGATTTAAGAGTCACGTGAGTATGAACATTTGTAATAATAAAAGGTAATCATTTGTCATCGATGATTAAATTTGCGAAGCCTTAAGGGAAGCCATTCCATAAGAAAAGTCAAAGCGAATAGCTATATTAACAGCTGAGACCGCTGAATATCTCCTCCGAATAGGCGTAAGGGAACCTTTTCAGTAACGTGAGCTCCGTAATATATCAAGGGCTCATATAACTTTTACTGGAATTGAAGAGACCAAAGTCCGGAACCGGCGATGAGCGTTTTACTCTTACTTCACCCCACAGCGGTGACAAATGCTGATTATGTGACTGGATTGAAGGCTAAGTTGAGCCAGGAAAGCAATGGCGCACATATCATGCAACTATTGCTTAGCAAGATTGAGGAAGCCGATGAGGCAGAACAGCAGTATAGTCGCATCTATATTGCTAATGACCCTGATCAGACCAACTTACCCACAGCTATTTTTCCCAAGCTAGCCCTGCTTTTAGATGGATCATCATCTCTGAGAATCGATGGTGAGAACTTACCCTTGAGTCAGGACTTGGAGTTGGTCATGAACGGATTGGTCAATGACAACGGTGTGTGGAAGAAAATTGCCATTCAGGAAACCAGTTTGAGTACCTCCACATTAAGCAAGAAGGAAGGAACCGCATCTAAGTTGAATAAGAGCATGTTCAAGAGAAAGGCCAGCAAGTTAGATTACTTCAACGACTCTGGAGAAGGAGCTGATGCACTTAGTCCCAATGAGATGATCGACGAGGATTCGTTAGTGGAAGGTGGAATAAACTACAAGTTAATCAAGCCTTCGTGTTTGGACGAATTCAGAACAACCAAGCGCAAGAAGAGAGCATGTAAGGATTGCACATGTGGATTGAAGGAGTTGCAGGAAGAGGAAGAAGAAGCGACTCGTGTTAAATTGAGCTCCACAGAGTTGACAGAAATTGACTTTACTATCGAAGGAAAGAAGGGAGGCTGCGGCTCATGTGCTTTGGGAGATGCATTCAGATGTGATGGTTGTCCGTACTTGGGGCTTCCCCCTTTCAAGCCTGGCGAAGTTATACGAGTCGATGGCTTTGACGACTTGTAAGTAGGGGACGGTATATGGCATCATCGAGAAGGAGGACAGCAGGCTGCCTATATATATTATCGCTTTTATAGTGTTCTTCTTACGTAAACAGGAATTTGGGCATTAAATCTGGTTCAAGGTTAACAAAATGTAGTGATAGAATCAAGCTAAAGAGTATTAAACTTTTCAGTCGCATACACCTGTTCAGCCCCACAGATATACACATCTGCTTTGACAGTGGCAATGCCAAAGACAAAGGATCTCCGTTTTGCACTTCATGCAAATACAAGGACCTCTTTGAGGTGCATGAGTAGTATTATCCAACGAAAGAGCAGAACTCTACCATTACTCATTCACAATCTCAGGTCACATCTGAATCCGATGCCCTCCTACGAGTAATGCCCCTCTTTATTTTTCCCGTAGTCAATATCTACATTAAAGCAGTTGTGTTAGCATTTACCAGTGTAATTCTAATGCGTCATGCGATGGTCTTTATAAAAGAAGTTGGTGGCGACTGGCCCGAGACCTTGACATTCTCAAAGCTACCTTGCAATGGCAATCATGTGTGGAATTCGGACGTTGGATCACAGACAAATCAACGTCTTGCAGAAGCTGAATGTCCGCACAAGTTGTCAACGGCGTTCACAGTCTCGCCATATTTCATGGAAACAGAGTGCAAAGAGGAACGGAGCAGCAGACGAATTCACAGAAAGCACCTCAACGCAGTAAAACACGTCCAAAGTTATTTTACTTGTGAATGGTTCCCAGCAATGGTCACAAACAAAATGGTCGCGTAGAGTGTGCTTATTACGCATGATTCGATTGTTGCTTTGTATTATAATGAGGGTGAGTATTTGTGTGTATATCTTGCATTGTATGTACTGTGTTCAATTCTATATTTTTAAGCGATATTCTGTTTGCATTGTAAGTTTTGACGTATTCTGGTTAGCAGGTTAGCCCTTGCTGAGCAAGAAGTCTATCTCAAATCATATAATGAAGTCATGCATACTCTATTTGCAGACTTGTCCCACGTAGAGTGATCAGCCATATGTACACACCCTAATAGTTCAATGCATGTTTTTCTACGGGCAGGTCATGATAGTAGGTATTGCATAGGTTTTCTTCATATGTATGCATACAATTCAAATGCAGTAATCCAGTAGTCAAATCGGGCAACTATTCCGTTGCCTACCCATTCCACATAATGCATGCCATATCGGTGCAGATCTTCCTCAACCTTGCCTGTTGTCATCACAATTAGATACAGTGCGTAGCCATACAATAGCAAATAATCCAGCAGAACGTTAGCCAATAGGAGAACCATTGGAGCTTAAATGAACTTTCTTTGGAATGTGAAATGCCAAGGTCAAGAGTTGCGTTTCAAAGTTCGAGAAGTGCTTCTGAAAAGCTGTACTGGTGACATGTAAATTTTTAATGTAGGAAAGTATTAGGGCTAATGCCTAATATGTAATACACGTCTGTGGCTACCATTTACGCAATCCGCCATAGGATAGTTCTTATAAAATACAATTATATATAGATATACAATAAAGAGAGAAAGAAAGGAAGATAGATAGATAGAAAGACACATCAAGCCATAACACATTCCGGCTCATTCACTCACCCATTCGATCATTATACATCCTTCACAGTACTGACGCTTCTATTAAAACTCCATGCGTGAAAGGTATCACCAATTTGTTTGATCAGCCGTAAAAATCAGTAGTATAAGAGAAACATATCATAGGGTGCAATCAAAAATATACATCAAATCGGACATCCGAACAGAAGTGAACAGAAAAAATAACAACTGGGAACAAATCATTAGGTAGAGCAATAAAAACATAACAAAAACGCTTCTAGGAAAAAATTCAATCAAAATCACCAAATGCCATATGAAACGAAAACAGCAACTTATTGAGGTTGCTGGTACTCATATCCTCCATGATATGGCTGCCCGTTTCCCTGATCCATCTTTACCACGGGCGTGGGCAACGAACTATATCTCACTTGGCCGTTGTTATCGTAAGTTGAAGTCTCCCCACCATGTTGTTGCTGTGCGCCTTGTTGGAATTGATGGAAATGCGGACTCAACTTCTCCTGAAAGTTTTGTTGTTGTTGCTGCTGTTGGGGAGGCAAGGCCTGTGGTATATGCTGTTGATGCTGTTGATACTGATGTGGCTGTTGCTGTTGCTGTTGTGGCTGCTGCTGCTGTTGTTGTTGCTGGTAATTGTAGTTTTGGTATTGATGTTGAGGGTCATAGTAATAGGACGAGTTATTGGTGGCGTTGCTTGCAGAACCCAGAATAGAACTGTTTGTAGACTGTGGAGTGGTCAATCCATAATGATCGAAAACTGGAGGTGGGTTACCCTGCGGATGAATATGTTGTTGTTGTTGTTGAGGCTGTTGAGGCTGTTGGAAGGCCTTATAGTTGGCGTTAACGTCATAATACTGACTATTCGAGGTTGCACTGTAATCTTGGTATTTATTTTGTTGGAAAGGAAGGTAGTTGGCTTGCATACCTTGTGGTGGCAAGCCTTGTTGAGGTGGAAGTGGCTGTTGTTGCTGTTGCTGGGGTTGTCCTTGTTGAATTACTGGTTGTCTGGGAGGCATAAATGCGTTTTGAGGAGGAATCATAGTTCCATATTCTTTTTTCTCTTGCTTTTGTTGTTGTTTCAAGGCTTTCTTTCTGCAAGCAGGGCAAGAACCCTTGTTTTTCCCATGTCTTCTTGGGGTATACTTGTACCCAGGGTATTTTTTAGCATGATTTTGCTTTTCCTCTTCAGCCAAGTTATTCCAGTGTGACTTCTCTTCGTTGGACAATTCTCTCCATCTCCTTCCCAACTCCCTACTGACCTCAGGATTGGATCTAACCACAGATCCCTCATCCAACACAGACTGGTGGTACTTTTGTCTAAACAAAATAAATGCATTTCTTGGTCTGGGGATTCTGTTGGGGTTCGACTTACAAGTACACTTTTCCTCGACATCATCAGAACCAAAGCCAACGCTTCCACCTGCAATTGGTGGCACAGAACCCGCTCCACTTGACTTCATAGTCCCTGCATTGGCATCAAGATTTGCGTATCCTGACTGGTGGGTAGGAGGATACGACTTGTAGACATCGTAGTAGTCTGCACCAGATCCAGAGTTGCCAGCGGGAGTAGCAGATTGCGGTCCACCAGAGATCGCTGTGTTCGTGGAGCCATCGCCAGTCATAGTGACTATTTGCGCCAAAGATGGCAATGTTGATGGGTTATTTCTATTGTACAAAGCTGATCCGATCAAACCAGACGCTCCTCCAGGAGTCGACGAGTTAGGTGGAAGAATATTTGGATTGGAAGGGGCAGAACCTGTCGTACCAGCGGACAAACCAGCATGCTTGTGAAGTTCATCGTTCATTGTAGCCGGGTTCGACAAAGTTGTCATATTCTTATTTGATGTACTGTTCTGTCAAAGCTTCGAATCTTAGGTTCAACTGCAGATACGTCCGACAAATGGAGTCTCAATAGAACGAAATGTAGTTTCAATTGGATGTAGCACAATAATTATACCTATTAGAGTAGGTACCAGATACCTGCGATGAAGAGGTGTGAAACAAGTGAGCAGCGCCGAACTGGTACAGTAACACTAGCAATAACAAGTAGTGTGTTTCGGAGAAGTTATAACTATTATTTGCAATCTCTGAAGCAAAGTTGACAACTTTTGGAGAAGTCAAGTTGCGCGACGAATGGTCACTATGCGATGCGAGGGTCAAGATTTATAGAACAGCCTGGGGGACTGATCTCGGAGGGCTTCAGCAGAGAATTATGTTTACCTCCTAGTACTTCTCAAAGTTAACTGTCAAAGCAACCACAACGGTAATCACAATCTGAAGAAATACTCCAGGAAATTTTCCTCCGATCTGAAAAACAATCGACAGTATATATATCAGAATCCAAGCAGTCAAAAAAACTCCCACCTCCAAAACTATAATAAACGGAGACAATAAAAAAACCAAGCAGGACGGACAATGGCGAGATAAAAAAATCCAAAAGTGGAAGAATTTCAAGGATTTGCCAAAAAAAACAGACACGCGGACACTAGTTTACGGACTGGTGATGTGAAGAGGTAGGCGTCGGAAGAGTATGATTCCGAGCAATGCGGGTTTTTGGCAGCAAATCAAAACAAACCAAATGTACGATAATATGAGTAATAGGAAGCGCATAGCTAAATCATCTATTTAGTGCTACTGTGGGTGCTGATGACTCCGAACTCTCTTAACTTTTGTTGGTAAGAAAATCTGGTATCCTCTAAGATGGTGGTGGGGTAAGCTATTGTGTGTGTGTTTCTGGGATGATGTCTGGTGAAATCCAGTGTATTTTCGGCCAGTGCTTCTAAGAGGAGTAAACAGACAGACATTAATGGTGCGGTATACCGTATTACTTTGCTGATGGCAATCTGCTAAAACGAATGAGTAAGCTGTCGCACATAGATGTACTTACTGATCATTTTACCTGCTTCGCATTGAAATGTCTGCATGCAGGTAAAAAGTCTGGCCATTACATCTGAGAACCGGTCCGGACAATTACCGCTCAATATTTTTCGCGTTTTGGTAAGTCTGTGACCCACAATCTATTTAGGGCGACGCCACAAGCCACTAAGAAACATGGCAGTTCATAGAACGACTTACTTGTACCGTCCCAAAAATGCCTCCCATGTTCTCAAGAACCGTAATTGCGCATTCTTTCCAATCTGGGACTGTGTGCCACATTTTGACGTGCGCTACTAGTTGCCGTTTTCCATGCTAGGTGGTATCAACATCTATAGGACCAATTGACTCTCATCAACCATACATCCAGCTAACGTGAAAACACACTTATCCTACCTCCTACCTACTATGGCCAAAGTTATCCTCCTCAAGCTACTACTTTGTTTAATTAGCATAAATCGTTATGGCCGACAATCAGCATCTTGGATGCAAACGGGACTGGATCCAGAAATGAAACTAAACTTCATCACCGTTCATCCAAATCGTGATTATGTTTAGTTGACGAAAAGTGTCTGTCGTTTTCTTTTGATTACCGCATTTCTACAGTTGACAGTTGGACTTGAGTTTTTGCGTACTGTTATTCACTCGGGCCTGGTTTGGGTTGTGCCCTTGGTATGGTTATTGGACCCGTGCCTTTCTGTCAGTCTTATAGTTGCTAGTGTGTCTGGCTTTTCAACTTTGATGATCCATGAAGAATGCGTTATGCATGTAAATGCTAATGGTCATTATGCAAGACTTTACCCTTTACATTCATTACACATGCTTCTGCATACACTTTTGTGCTCGTGTTATTTAGAATGCTTTGTTGATTTGTTGAGACTGTCATGTGGTATTGTTCGAGCAAAATATTTTTGTTTACTTTGCCGAACAATTAATACTCATTTTTGCTACGGTAGTGTATCCCTCATATCAAGATATCTGTACTATGTTATAGTGGTGCACTCCTACTTTCGAGACTCTTGAACCATATCCTTGTGATAATTCTAGTTGGAACCTTTGGAATTGAGCACTAATACCTCAATGCTTACATATACGGAACCGCCTTGCCTATCTTCCACAAAACTTGACTTCTGAAATTGATAGGAGAGGGTGTTATCTCCAATCTATTTATTATATTTTTTGGTCCATTGCCTATTATGGCTAGAACCGCACTCACAGGACTTAATTGATCTTTGGGGATGAAACTAGTAAGCTTTTACCCAGTGTTTACTGACAGGGACGGACTTCACGCAGAAGTACATGCGTTACTACTACATATTGGAAAGAACCCTTGGCTTTTTTTTTTAATTTGAACGATTTTCAAATCCAGGAGAAGTTTGCCTTAAATTGCAACCTCAAATCGAATCAATGATCCTCTGTTCAGTCATTAAAGGTGTTTCACAAATTGTGTCAAACGATTAATCGCCAAGGTCTTTTAGCCACAATTTTTACTACTATGTGGCATTATATTTTCTCACTCCGTAAAGGAACAGCTCCATTGTTGCTAATCCTTTCCCAGCCCAGTAGAAGTATCTTTGTCTCCGTAACTTACCCCTTGATAAAGCTCCATTAAACAATATAGACTTAGTTGTCCACAACCGCGATTATTCTGAATTCTCTAGTTGGTCTTTCCAGTGAGATAATTTCCTTAACTTTGGAATGCTTTTTAACTGTTTAAAAGTAGTTGTCCTGTAATTACCACAAAAAAGGGGACCAATGTTTGTTTTATGTGATTTTGAGTACTTCACGCAAGCAATAAACATTTTTATATCATTCCTGATACCGATTGAAACCTAATGCAGATTGATTGATGAAGTAAAAGTAAGAGCCACTTATTAAATCACTGTCGTGAGATTAGTCAGAGATGGCCGAAAGTACCGATCAATTCACATCTGTAGCCTGGAATGACTTGAAATTAATGACCGCTGTCTGTGGTATTTTATTTCCCGTTTAGAATCATACGCCACCTGGCAAGAGTACAGCTTTTTTGTGATATTCACCCCCATCCTCTGTCATTCAGCGCACGTACCACATCGCCTTCTTGGTAAAGTTAAGGATGGTGATACTACTCCATGGGCCAATTTCAGATCCTAAACCCACGTCATTTGACACCTCGCATGACTTGGCCATATAATACTTCCGTTAATCAAGTTACAACAGTGAAATAAGCAAGGATACTCATAATACCACAGCACTAAATTTTTTGCCTAGTTTCATGAACTCAATTCATGTGATAGAACAGTGGACTTCAGATAGAGTTTTTTTAGACAATTTCACATCTGGTCGTTTGGTGGTTTATTTTCTAGGACGCCATCAACGACAACTGTTTTGGCCCCGCATAAGAAACACCTCCCTGATCTAGAGAATAAATCTCTCCTCTCTGGTAGAATACAAACTTGAAAAACGCAAACGTACAATATGTTGGTCTACGGAAATCGGAAATTATTACCTGAGGGTAGCATCTTTGGGGTTTGGGTGTAAAAATGATCAGTCCAATTTTGATTCTGTTAGATAAGATAAATACGCAAAACTTACTTGCTCCTTCCTAGTTGTGACAGTATTCTGTTTGCGTTGTGATCAAGGGCTTCATCTACTAAAGTTTCACTTGCTCAATAGTTTTTATTCCATTCTCCTTCATTGACTGTTCATAAAAAATATAAGTGTATTGTGGACGTAGACATATTTTTTTAATCACTTGAATAGATCCGGGGGCCCACAGTCTCGAAGCGAATAAGTAGATCTTTCAAGTGTAATTGCCAGGCTGTGCCTCCCTTGTTAGCCCATAGTTAAAATTCATTGAAAAAGAAATATTTTGACGCACATCTTCTTATTTCTATGTCATTAGATTTTCTACCGCTGCTACGGTCCAGATTAAAAACTACACATTTGCCCAATCTGTATTTGCATTCTAAGTGGTTTCCATCAACTGAACCATGACGCCACATGTGCCTTTACATGTCATGCAGCATGGTTCTGAGTATCGACATAAATGGATCTGTTAATCGCTAATTTTGGCATATGGTCAATACAAGAGTGCGGCGTCGAATAACAATTTGTCTTCTTTTAAATTGCAATGTGAACTCTGAGTCCTAGAAGGGAAGGTGTTATTAAGCGTTCGTGACATTAATATTAAATTCAAAGTGTTTCTCTCAATAAATGTCTTGGTCAACATCTCTTGGACTTGCAAACTTCATTTTCCCATATTTCCCACTTATCAATTCTTATCTCCTTATCTGGTTAGTACAGTCCGCTTACGACTTATTCGGTTCTGGGTCGGCAGTTTGCTTGTAAGGAATTGTGTACTATTATTGTAATCTAAGCGCTCACATTCCTCTATACAGTGGCAGGCAGTAACACATTCAAAGACAGATTCTCAACTATTTAAGCGCCGTGAATATATAATACGCGGAGCAACGGTTGCACCCACCACAAGCCATCGAAATACAGACACAAATAGTTCTTGGTAATACAATCCACCAACAGGTAGAATAACTCTTGCAATAGTATAGTTGTGGGAGCCACTATACTCCTACCACCACTTAAGACGCAGTGGCCACGTCAGAATGGTACGGAGCTTACTTTGAGCTACTCTTAATTCTGTGCTTCCCTTGCTAATCAACCACTACGTCAGTCTGCAACACAAAGAGTCCCAGTTTTTATTTCACATTTTCGGATCGGATACAAAGAAACCAGCTGCTGACATTTTATTCGCTTCTTTAATAACAAGATAACCGGCATTTGCGGAATCTTATGGATCCATTGTTTGTTCTCCAGACAACAACTTTCACCTCCCCTCACATTCAACGTAAATACTTTCCTTCACGTTTTGGACATATGTCTGTTGCAATTTTCCGCCGCAACTTCCATTTGAGTGTGTGCTTTTAGCAAGTCATCCATTCATTGGCTGTGCGTAATTTAATATCTCTGTCCTAGCATCCATCCCCAACAGCAATATGATGAGCTAATGATGACTTGACAGAAAGACAGACACAAAATGCATCTTGTTTATTAATTTTTGGTGACCTCAATGGCACATGCACAGGCACCAGGCGGGCTGTGTACTTGCTTTTGTGACACGCCCCTGGACTAGATGAAAATGTGATACCCATGCACAGCAAATTCCTCAATACATTACTCGGGGTATAGTAAGGATTTCATAGCTGCCGAAATTAAAAAAAAATGAAGGCGGAAGTGAACCAGCGGACTTGACCGTTTATTGTGTTCGTAAATGTCGGGCTATTTTCTAATGTCTAAGTTTCCTTTGTTTTTCCACACAGATATACCTCATCGTGGAATGCCGGTTAACGTTGATAAGAGGTTGTTGATGGGTAAGTGGAAAGTAGTTCCAACTGTTGAGCGTTTCGTGTCCAGAAGTTTAAAATAATATTGTAAACTAGTTTTCTTTCGACATATTATTTTCTGCTGTACCCCTCTGCTAAACTATGATGTACTTGATCCCAAGGAAAATTGCGCTCGCCTTCGATAATGCAAAATTGCGCCAAATGGGTGAACCTCCAAATAATATTTAAGCTCTTCCCCTGGACCGACTTCTAAGTCTTCCTTCCACAAATTCCACAGAAAGCTGTTGGACATTTTCATCCTTGTCCCGTACCATTTTCAATTAGAGTAATTCCCTCATCATGCTACTTTGGATGCCATAATTGCTTTGATCATATGACGTAGAAAAATCCAGGCCAACAGTCAACAGTAAAAAATTGTTGTATCCATTACAATTCGCAAATGAACCGTATTACATTGTCGTCTCCTACTGGCACTAAGCTTTCCACTATTCTGTAATAGTGCAGTCACTTATCTTAACCCCCCCCCCCCGCATCACTTTTGGCAATACGTTATAGCCAACAACTATTACTCCCTGTACAATTGCATCAAACAAATGTAACACAACACCTTTGTTTTGATCAGACCAGAAACTCGCACCAAAGCATGGCCACTGTGTGCGGCTGTATCTTGTCGCAAAATGTCAAATTAGGTGTTTCACACCAAATCAATAGTTACGTATTGCTACTCCAAATTGACACCATATATGCTTCGGTATCCCGCTCCAGAATCAAGTATTACACGCAGACACAGTCGCAAGCGTCAAACCGACCATCTTTGTTAATCGTTGAATAGTCTCAGCTCTATCTATAAGCATAACGCTGTGAGGCCACTTCTCCGTTACACCCAAAATATAACGGAACAGCAGCAATTTCAGAGTTTTCTTGATAGGAGTCTCATGCAAGAGGATACATATATACAAGATAATGTCGGTGCCAATTGTATGAGGTGTTCTCGCTGAAGTTTGGGAATATCCTCTCGGTTTCCGATCCTACTTCACTTATATTCAATACTGTGGGGAAACAAAAAAGAACGCCCTAGACTAGCGATACATTCCGCACATACTATTTACATTCAGTTACGCAAAGCATATAACCTTACATCGGCTGTGGGATGAACAAGTCTCGAATGCAGAAGTTTAGGTCTACAACGTTTATTTTGAGCCCTCATTTTACTTACGCTTTTGTTCCACATTGGTATTAAATGTAACAGAAGCAGTGAAACGCAGACTTTTCGTCGTTGCTGGAGATTTCAAACAAGGTGATCGTTGACGGCTCTCCCTCTCTCGATTGCTGTAAGCTCTATTGATGCCTTGTAGGACTTTGCTCGATTTAACGCCTGTAGGAAGGCAAACGTAGCTTTAGTGTTGACGTTGGCCCCACGCAGTACAGCCATTTTGTTGTTAACTAAAAGTCAACATGGGACAATAGTGTCTGTACACAGTTTCTAAGCGTCAGATCCACCACTCTTTTTCTTTATAGCAATGGCTTAGTGTTATGTTCAATATGCCTGACACTCCGTATTAGTATCTCTCTGGAGGCTAGTTTGCGGCCATGCATTAATTGGGGACAACTACCAAGGCAAGTATTGCCCACTTGCAGAAGGGCTAGGAGTGCTTATACGACACCTCATTCATTCAAGAGTTACGCAAACATATCTGATCCAACTTAGTTGGAATAACTCCTAATTCATGCCCACACATGATCTTCAACAATTGGACAAAACACCCTCGATAAGGGTAAACTAAATCGCTTTGGATACGACTCTACCACCTGTCATTCCAAGCTAATAATTTCTGTGTTAGAATAGTTTTGTCTGTCAGATATAACGAAGCCTCATCCGACATCATCCAATTGTATTTTATTTGGCTTTTGTGTGAGCAGATTTTGTCGTGGGTTTTATGTCCGATTCCCTGTAGGTATGGCCCTTTTGGCTTAGAGGTTGTCGTGAGCGGAATTTTGCACCATCAGAGAAAGCCCAATTGCGTTTTTTAAAGAGGGGGAGTTTACGTCCCTAATGGACAGCAAGTGTACGGGTCATAAAAAGAGGATTGGGCTTTCGGTTTTTGTAACCCCGATACTCTCACTTAGCACCTTACAGCTTGAGGAGTGGTGAGACAAGTACTTAATTTGCGGCTCAACTATGAATGTTCCAATTGGCATATTAGCCTTCTTAATATATGTTTCTAGTAAATAGTTAGCACAAATTACTGTCATTGCTATTAAATTCAAGTATTTAGAGCTTTAAGCTATCCATTTAGTAGCATTATTAGGTGCCTAGTGTTTAAGGAGATTTTGGTAGATAACACATTTGGGATTATGTTCATTTTTCTAACTCTACAAATGAACTTGAAGTTGAAGTATAAGGCCCCACGGCATAGCTGGAGGGGATTCTGAAAAGGCAATGGATTCCTGACCTGTTGAAATCTATAATCACTAATTATTTATAGAAATGAAAGTTATCTCCAAGCTTAGGGACACAGCTAACAAATCGTTGCAAAAAAAGTGATGCTAATATTGGGCAGTCATATGTACTTCTTCGCCTTGGGATACCCATATGGTTACTCTCTTCATGCCACTTGTAGCCTATTTTCAATAATGAGGTGCACGAATGAATAAAACAGAGCTGTTGTAGATGTTGATACTATGAATCTCGCCAAATAAAAGAATTGGCAAGTAGGTCCTTCCCCCCTTCCTCGACATTGAATCAAACTTTCATATTGCATTTATCTTTGCCATAAGAATGGGCATTAGATCTGGGGTTTAAATACTTAGAGCATTGGATGCTGGTGCTAAAAGAGTTCTAATACAAATAACCTCAGATGAATTAAAAGTTACTTCGACCCCTGATAATAAAGAAGTTGAAAATTGAGAATTTTCCTTGCTAGCTATTGTATCTGCAAAGTCCGCCTACCTATGGGTACTCCAACTGATTAAGTCGTCACTGTAGAATTCTTTGAACTTTCTCTTAGACCGATTAAGACTTGTTTCTTTCTTTGTTCCAAAGAATATTTTGTAATAGAATGTTGAGTAATAGTGGTCATTGTTTGTGACCCCTCTATAAATTATCATGAGGAGCAAGAAAAGTTTTCAGCAAAGGCAAAATTAACAGTATAGGCTCAACTTTAAACTCTATAAGTCCCCTTGGGCTGGTGCAAGATAGGTCTGACTGAACAGCTTAAACTGGATGATAAGCAATCCTAGTGGAGTAACCTATGGAATATTCAGATAAGGTTATAAGTCCCTTATTCAGTAAATCATTCTTGGAGAAACTGATTAGCGTTTTCATTCAGTTCCGAATCCTAGTCACAGCCTTAGAAATATACTATATCTAAATTTAAGAATTTTTGCTCATTTGTTTTAGAACTAGGTGAAACCTTAGTGTTCTGAAGAGACGTGTGCTTTGAAGGTCAATTTTAAAAAATACCCAAAGGCTAAAATGTGGCCTTTATTAACACAATTTGCTTCTTTGGAAACTGCTACAGCGGTGCGGTAATGCAGTAACCTCAAAATACACATTGTACTCAACAATTCAAAGCAGAATAAAGGCATTACTACATATGTGGTAAATTAGAACAAGCGAAGTAATGAATGGCACTCGTTGAAACAGCACATTTGCATTATCAATTAAATCACTAACACATGTCTGTCGATACTCCTAAATTCAAACATATTACATCGTGTTTCTTCTCGTGATGAAGTGTCCTGAAAGTTTCCCCCCTGTTCATTCATGAGCAAGGGGGTAAATGATGCCCAAATAATTGAAGCATATTCCTTGTTACAACCTTAACGTCACAGTTCACATGTTGCAGTCTGGGTTTGCAGGTTGCCTCAAATTAGATGACTGCTGAAGCGCTGTGGTTATAAATGAATATATTTTTGGTATTGTGAAGCTCGATTACATTTACTCGAACTATTTTACTCCTGAAAATGTTTCCTAATTGGCAACAAGACACTCAACTGAACTGATAACAAGCAATGGTTTTGGAAATTGGCTCGCTATCTTTGGAACTAAGAATTAGTCCATTTGAATCCAAGTGTTAGAAGGCTCATATTTGGAAGAAGATTATTTATCATCAGGTCTCCTAATGAGGTAGCAACTAGTAATCATTTCAAATGTATCATGAACACGAGTGTCGCATGCAGTCGACGTTTGCATCGGTTGAGAGATTCTTCGGACTTGAATGCATTCACTTTTCAACGCCTTGTAAACGTACAATCACAGCACTATGACCGTTTGGATTAAATCATGACGCATCGCCGTATGTGGATGTCTGAAACATCTAGCCAGGATTGTGTCCAAGTGAAAAAAGTATTAGATTATGGGGAAGGTTGGCTCGTGGACTCTACAAGAATACGGTTATTGATTGCCGGTGGCAGAGCTAAAATGTCATTCTTAGTGAAATGGTTGCCATGCAAAAGGCAATAACCATCGAAAGATTCTAGAAGTTCGTTACTATCTTATCATGACCAAGATATAGTTTTCGTCGTAGGTCATAATTTTATGACCGTTCTCACAGAAGTGCATGGATGGTACAATGGTTGACAAATGCATGCTTTTTTCAGATGAGTTACTGCAACTATTCATGTGATACATTTGTTAGTGCACCTCATACTTCCCAATCTGCATTCATTCCATATTAATATATGGTGGGTGCTCTTGATGCCGTTTGGACTTACCCTGGCGCTTAAAAGCAAATGCCTGCTTTGACGATTTCAGTTTCTCCGGGTCCTTTTTTTTTTTGTTGTTTTCAAAGGTAATATTTTTTAATGGCAGCTCTTTATCCTACCAAACATCAAAAATTAGCAATAAAGGTTAGGGCTGCGCTATGTCTTTCATTCATTAATGAGTCGCGCCAAGCGAAGAACCTCGAATCATTTTCCAATTGAAGCGAGATGGTGACAAAGAGCTTTTTAACTCATTATTGTAATAGGACAGGTAGAACAATCACCTTGGGTAAAAAGATAAGAGATTACGGTGTGTATTGAGCGGCTGAAGGTCCTAATTAGCTCAACAATGTTTCTCATTTCGGCTTAACTTGGTGTCGTCATTTGTGGTACAAGATTAGGAGTTGCCTAGGCTATTTTATCAATGCGATGCCTTTTGGGTATTTTATGGTTGATAATATCCTTCTATCAACACCTCTACACAAGTGTTGTGATAAACCGATGGTCAATGAGGTTGTCTCCTTTAAACCAGTCGTTCAATTCATGGTAGATAATGTGACCAAATGGTAAATGCTCTTTGTCCTATACATTGGGTTTCATGAGGAGATGTCCCATAAAATTATTTTTATTCAAATCCACCAATTTACTTTCGTTTCCCTTTTCTCATTAACCAGTTACCTTACTCAGACTACTCTGTTCTATGAAGAAGGGTTTGCCTTGGGTAGAGTATCCCTATTCTTCAAACTAGTTCACGAGATCGATAAAGACAGTGTTAAGTGCGCTACCATTTAAATTTGCCGAAGCTCACGCCGAGGTATCGGAGTGAAAATGCCATTTTCGGTCCGAGCTTTCCCCACACAAACTTTAAAGTTAGAATCTCGACTTGACATCTTCAAGAATCACAGTATTTATGAAAGTAAGAAGCCTCTATCGTAGAGCTGGTATTCGGCTAGTACTGTAAACCCCAATAACCAAAAGAGAAAATGCCCTTACCCCTGCAAGTTACAAAGATCATCTTGAACAATCCCCCACTCAAAGATGTTGACCTTGAGTTTGGCCATGCCGATTCCACTTTCAAACCAGTTACCACGAAGTTTGACGCTTCCTCAGTGAAAGATGGACAGATAGTGGTTAGAATATTATATCTTTCCAATGATCCCACGCAAAGAAGCTGGATCCAGAAGGGATTGAACCCCCAGAGAATGTACGTGAAACCTGTTTCGCAAGGCGACCCCATGAAGTCTGTTGGCATCGGAGAAGTGGTGTATTCCAAGAGTTCTCTCTTCCAAGAAGGAGATTTGGTCAATGCTACGATGTATTGGGCAGACTATGCAGTTATTGACCAATCAGAGGTTATGAACAAGATCAATCCTAGCAAGGGACTTCCATTGGAACTTTATTTGGGACCACTTGGAGGAACTGGGTTGACCGCATACTTTGGACTCAAGGACATTGGTAAGGTCCAGGAAGGTCAAACAGTTGTTATTTCTGCTGCTTCTGGTGCTACTGGATGTATTGCTGTGCAATTGGCTAAACATGTATTCAAAGCAGGCAAAGTTATAGGGATTACTGGTTCTCAGGCCAATGGTGCTTGGGTCAAGTCTTTGGGTGCAGATGTGGTTGTTAACTACAAAGATCGTGATTTTAAGAAACAATTATCCAATGCCATTGGCCCGAACTTTGCTGATGTGTACTTTGATGGTGTAGGTGGTGATATTTTGTCATTTATGCTTACCAAGATGAAACCTTTTGGTAGAATAGTAGCATGTGGAGCCATTGCTGGTTACAACGACTTCACTAAGCAATTTGTGAAGACTTGGTCGGAGATCATCACCAATAGACTCACAGTACAGGGGTTCATTGTGCTCGACTACGTTGACCGTTTTGCCGAAGGCACTAACGCCCTTGTCAAGGCCATTGAAGAGGGTAAGATTAAAATTGAATCTGGAGTTGAGGTTAGAGACATTTCTGAATCGTCTACCAAATTTCAGGATATTCCTCAGGTCTGGAACACATTGTTCACAGGTAAAGGAGCTGGAAAGTTGGTCACAAAGTTGTAGGAAGGATAAGTGTATTATAACTTAGTAGTAGAACGTGTAATACCATGTTTGTCCATTTTTCAATAAACTGAAACCTGTAGTTCTCATTTTTGATATTCCGGAGACCAAATTGCCTAATATGGAATGGTCTCCGGGTAACATCAAACACAAATCAGTTAACAGAATAGACTTCACCAGTAGCATAATATAGTAATGCGTATTCATACAATTTGAGTGGTATAATAATGTCTTTTGACCCGTATATAGTGCCTGTTTCCGAGGTCAATTTCCAGGACTTCTCCAATGCAGACGATATTGACGAGTTTTTGGTGAGCAACTATCGCTACCTTTCGCTAGACTCGTTGATCAAAGACCTTACAAAGCTTTCGGATGAGTTGAACCAAAACCTTGTCTCCATCATCAACAAAGAGTACGAGAACTTCATTAAGCTCGGAAACTCCATTAACATTGGATTGAATTACATTAATGAGGTCAACCACAGCTTAGCCAAGTTCAAGACGTTGACGGAGCGCAACTATCATAGTCTACTTGAGACCCGAAATGCATTCAACGTGATGCTCTACCAAAAAGACCAGCTTATGCTTGTCCGTTTCAAGTTGAAGCTTGTACAGCTCATATTTAACCAATTTACTAGTTTCCAGTTACTTCTCAGCTGTCAGAGCCCCGAGTTGGAGAAACTCCGCAAACTTACAATGGTATACATCTTGATTAATCAGCTTTATAAATTGATTAAAGAGAATCTCCTTCTGGACGAGGACTCTGAGATTATGAAGAAGATCAACTCGTCGTTCTTCTCGACCAAAAACGAGTTTTCCACATATATAGACGAACTCTTGGTACAGAATGTCAAGCAGAGGGATATTTCGTCAGTGGAGGACTCGAGCAACGATTTGGTATTGAGTTTACTTACAATTTACGATATTGTTGAGAGGAATTCAGATTTGATATCGATTCTCCAGGGCAATTAATTAAGGTAAGCTTAAAAGGGTATGATTAAATTATCATCGATAGGTTATTGTAGTATTTCAATAGCTTAATAGTGATTAATCTAGAATACATTATTGTGTATGAAATAAAACGTGTTGTAGCAGTACTTTTAACTGTAAACCACTACTAACTGTAAACCACTAACTATAAACCACTAAACTATAAACCACTACTAATATATGGCTAGTCTGTTAGTGCTCTTTTATACGCCGGCACGGGTATATCTCTGCACCAACCAAAAGACCGGAAAATAAACATACCGAATTTGATTGGGAAAAATTTTCGAATATACCGATAATAGTAGTAGTGACATTTAGATCCCATACTCAATTCCCTTGCCACATATCACATAGACTCCAACAATGGCTCCCTTGGACAACATTGACATCTCCAGATTCGAATGGCAAAACGTGGATAAAAACGGCTTGCCCGCCAACATTCCCGATGTGGACGAAGTGGGAGCCACTTCTGCTCCCTTATTGAGTGCTTCGTATTTCATAGGCGCTAAGTGCAAGCCATATAACGATGACTTCATGATGTGTAAGAGCGAGAACAACGGTGGTACTTTGGACTGTTTGAAAGAGGGCAGAAGAGTCACCAGATGCGCCATCAACGTGTTACAGGATTTAAACAAGTACTGTTTTGACGAATTCAAGTTGCATTACGAATGTTTGGAGCAGAACAACCACAGATTGGGTCACTGCAGATACTCGGAGGAAGTACTCAATAAGTGTGTTTTTGCCAACATGGGGTTGGAAAAGAAGATCCCTGGTGTCAAGGAGCAAATCCATTTGAACAAGAGCCCCATTTTCCAGGGAGGGTCCAAGGATAAGAAGATCACAGAGGAGTTCTTGTTGAAGAAGGAAGAGTCCAAGTAAACGGTTACTTATGCCTCTACAATACTACGCAACTACTCGCTACACCTAGCAAAAATGAAATGGCAGGATGATAATACCAGAAGAAGAAAAAAAATAGTTCCCATTGGACCAGGTCCACAATGTACATTTATAGCGATTTCTCCAGTCAACATGTGTCTAATGGGTTACTTTCGGCATATATATTATCATTACGTCAGTTTATGATTTCACTTCTCATATTTTGTTGCCTTGAAATCAACGGGGTTTTTTCATATTTATTCATAGCTTACAGCAATCGACACCCTCACGCACCAGTTCTCCGCGTGATAGTTGTCTCCGCCAACTGCGTCTGCTCTATATATTACAGTATCATAGTCATAAACAATAAGATAATAAGATAAATAAGTTAAGTAAAATGATACCATTTGAATCTATAAAACTCATCGAGGCACCTTATACCTCTTTTCGGCTTTTGTGCGCTTTTTTGGTACTTAAAATTTTGCTTCCATTTTAAAAACTAAATAAGATCCAAACATCATCACTTTATTATTTATTCGCCAACTTCACTCCAAAGTCTCGTAGCCTGAAGTATAATGTTTGGATCCACAGGCCAATCGAGTGGTGGCTTGTTTGGAAATACCGCGGGCACTGGTTTTGGTGCCAATGCTTCTGCGGCCAAAGGACCCACAACATCAGGATTCTCATTTGGATCAAGTCAGAATTCCACTAATAATACAGCCGCTTCTACTGGTGGATTGTTTGGCAAACCGGCAACAGCACCGAGTGGACCTTCGGGTGGATTGTTCGGGGGCTCGGCTCCAGCAGCTTCTACCGGGCCTGGAGGCCTTTTTGGGGGACCTACCAATACTGCCGGTACACTGAACAATTTAGGTGGAGCTTTTGGCTCTTCTAATGCTGCAGCAAGCAATACAGGAACTTCGGGAGGTTTATTTGGAAATGCTAACAAGCCAGCGACTGCTACTGGCGGGTTGTTTGGTGGGGCCTCGAATACTGCAACTGGAACAACAGGAGTGACTACCGGTGGAGGTTTATTTGGAAATACTTCTAACGCTACTGGCAATGCTGCGGCTGTACCTGGTACTAGTGGTGGATTATTTGGAAATGCTACTAATCCTGCTGGGGCCAGTACCGGTGGTGGCTTGTTTGGAAGCACTGGGGGACCTACTACTACTACTTCTGGTGGTTTATTTGGAAATGCTGGTACTAGTAATGCTACTGCTTCAACTGGCCTTTTCGGATCCAAACCAGCAGCTACAGGTACAGGATTATTTGGTGGTGCTGGACAATCCACCGCAACTTCTGGAGGCCTTTTTGGAGCACAACAACAACAACAGCAACAACAACAACAACAACAACAACAACAACAACCTCAGCTTCAGCCTTCTTTTGGGTGGAACAAGCCTCAGGCACCTGCATCCACAAACACATCGTTACTCAATGGCTCAGCAAGCAATCAAAATTCTAATAGTCTTGCGTTATCCGGTATTGCAACTGCTTCCAACAACTTGGCTGTTGTACCCAAGACGGGCTACGCTCCCACCATAAATGATCAATTGACTAAAATCTTCGAGGACTGGGACCCTACTTCACCCAAGTGTGTTTTCAAGAGCCATTTGTACAACAAGTTGGGCGAAAATGAAATGCAGGTATTGATGAGCCAGCCTCGTCCGCAAAATGAGACGGCTGAGGATTGGGACTCAGCCATGAGAAGCAGACCCAGTAATTTGCATTACCCAATTAAAATTACATCGTTTTCAGAAGTCGCAACAAGAGTTCAAGTTCAAATTCAGCATGTTGCCAAGTCCAGAACTATATTGACTGATATAAATGAAAAATTGCAAGCATTGTCGGCAAAGCATGAACTAGATAATACTGCAAGAATCCTCAAAGCTAAGGCTCATCACACAAGATTGTCTAGACGATTACTTAGACTAGCAACAGTTTTGGCCATAGTTAAATTAAAGGGATATCCATTATTACCTGAAGAAGAGGAAACTTCCAGACAATTTGAAATATTGAACTCCAAACTTAGCGATCCTAACTCGCCCTTGAGCAAGTTTACTGATTTGTTTGCTAGAGTCATGTTGTTAAAGGAAAAGGCAGAAGAATTTACACACCAATTCAATGATGCATTGATGGGTATGAGTGAAGAAATTCAGAACGGAACAAAAGCCGATGAAAGCCATAAGGACGAAGACGACCAAACCAGCGCATTGATTAATAAATTGGCAAGGATATTGATGAAGCAACAAATGGGGTTGAATTATGTTAATGATGTCTTGAGCAAGGATGAAGAGGCTCTCGACAAGCTAATTAAATAGATATTTAGGGTAAATCTATAGATGAACTTACGATAACCTCACTAATAATCTGCATTACATACAAGAGAGAGTGGAGTGTGCCATTATACGGTATATTTTAAGAAGCATTATCTATGATATCTATAATACCTATGAAATCTATACTATGAATTATGTCCAATAAATAAGTATATCTATAAGAGTATATGGTTGTACTAATTATAAAATCCAGTGAAGAGCTTGGAATGAGCGTCAGTTTCCAGAACCAGACTATGCTTTCCTCTGTTTCTTCCCAATTCAGTTATATGTGACAGATTCAAGTCCTTTACCATCACTTTTCTTAGTCTAGTGAAACTGAATTTGTGAAATTTGGTCATGTTGTATCGAATAATTCTTCGGAACGCTTCCACATCGTCTTGGTGAACATTTTCTCTATTGACAATTGAACAGAAAGGATTGGATACTTCACTTGCAGATAACTCAAACTTTCCAATGA
Organism: Lizanozyma gosingica; assembly: GCA_030463055.1. Taxonomy (NCBI): domain Eukaryota; kingdom Fungi; phylum Ascomycota; class Pichiomycetes; order Serinales; family Debaryomycetaceae; genus Lizanozyma; species Lizanozyma gosingica. The sequence goes on along the minus strand of JAKVQZ010000034.1, from coordinate 18,646 downwards.
GATCAGCTCGATTTGCCTGTGGAATTTTGTACAGAAACGGTATGCTTTCATCACCTATTTGGTAACCCTTGAACTCATCGACGTATTCGCTCCGTGGCAATGCTATTATTCTTTGCAAGCTTGCCATAAGTTTCCGTTCTCTTTCGTTCGTGTGCTCTTTCTCTGAACCTATTTCTGCCACCGGGTCCAAGAGGCTGCTGTTGCCCGCTACGTTGAATGTGAGCACTATTTCACGGTCGTAAAGGCCAGCACCGCTCCGGGCCCTTTTGACTTCAAACAGCTCTAGATTTCCCAAGGTGCAGAAGGCATCGTGAATGTGTCTCATTTCGCTGTGGCTGGTGGGAACGGGCGATACATAAGCCTTAACCTGCCGTAGTCCCCCGATAAGGCTTTTGAATGTTCTATTGATGTTGGAAAGGGTCATCTGGCATTATTAGGAATATGGAATATCGCACAGGTTCATGCAAAGATAAGTAAACTCAAGATAAGAAAGAAGATAAGATAAAACAAAATAAAACAAAATAAAATAAAATAAAACAAAATACTTAAAATAAAATAAAATGAAACAAAATAAAATAAAATAAAATAGATTAAGTTCTGCACTTTATATTCTAGAAAAATTCAATATGACCTTTTTTAATGTAGTTCCTAACATAAGGGCCAGATCATCTATACCTCGGCAGTAAAAAGCACCAAGTACAGCATACAGCATACAGCATATGGGCGTAGTAGAAACCCTCTGCGAGCGGCTTGGTGAGTACCTCAACCGACCGGCGAAGCCTGAGATCGTCAGGACGCTTTTTGCTTTCTACCAACATCACAAATCACTCTCGGCGTTTACACCATGTTTGACAGCCATCGGTATAAGGAAACAAGAACAGGTGGAACACATACATAATTTTATCACCGATAATTATGATCTGTTGGAGAAGTACTTTAACAAGCGCAGGAGACAACCCAAGATCAAATTGAACTTATTTGATGAGGACATTGAAGATATTGGTGGGGATATAGTGAATAGCGTTGTGGATACTTCTGTTGTGGGTTCTATGGAGAATACTACTGGTATTACAAAGAATAATGTCACTGATATTAACGGAGATTCTTTTGGCGGTTCTAGTGCAATCGTTGGTCCTGTTTTAAAAAAGCTGAAGTTTAAGAAGATCTCCAAATCTGAAGCCCAGCGATTGAGATCAACAGATGATACGGCTCAAACGAAATCGGATAATGATAGAATTACCCATAATATTGGTCTGGGAAAAGGTTCCGGAAATGTCCCAATTTCTAAGAAAACTGGTCCTTCGCTCCTGGAACTTGCAGCGCTAGAACGGGAAAAGTCAGAGGACAGTAATGGTATTGGTGAGGAGGTCTTCTCGCTACCGTTGGATGGGTACGATAATGTGGAAAATGATAGAGAATGGTACATGGATGATTTCAAAGAAGAACACGAAGTACTTGAGATAGAATCAACAGAAAGAAATCGTATGGTCAAAGCTTTTGGTAACCAATCTAATAGATCAGGAGGTGCCTATAATGAGAAAGGCGAATATGTTGATTTTGACCATGATCCACAATATGATGACTCTTCTAGAATGAGAATTTTAAGTCATTTCTTGATCCCACCGTTCTTGGAATCACAATCAGACTCCTTAATGGTGTTGAACAAGGATACCTCCCAGAATGGAATGGTCCTCACTAAATTGGGACCCTCTATTTCGCCTATTAAAGATCCATTATCTGAACTCGCAGTCCTGGCTTCCAAGGGCAGTTTTGTCTTGAGAGAGGCAAGATCCAAAAAGGAGAAGGCTAAACTGGTCAAGGAGAAATCATCCTTATCTGGAACTACAATGGGTAACGTTCTTGGAGTCAAAGATGAATCTGAACAAAATGATCATGAAAATAATCCCAAATCCTCAACCACTCAAGTCGATGAACCCGATAGAGTAGCACTAGATTTGCAAAGAAAATCACTCCCTGCATTTCGTGTTCGATCGGAAGTTGTCAACATTATATCCGACAACCAGGTGACAATTATTATTGGTGAAACAGGTTCAGGTAAAACAACTCAATTGACGCAATTTTTGTATGAAGAAGGATTCGCCAGTAGTCTACGTGATGGAAAAGGCAGAAAAATCATCGGGTGTACTCAGCCAAGGCGTGTGGCAGCAATGTCGGTTGCTAAGAGAGTGAGTGAGGAAATGGGATGTCGCCTTGGTGATGAAGTTGGTTATGCAATAAGATTTGAGGATATGACTTCCTACGATAAAACAATGATCAAATATATGACATATGGTGTCCTTTTACGTGAGCTTTTAGTGGATCCTCTACTTGAGCATTATTCTTGTATTATTTTGGATGAAGCACACGAAAGACTGTTGAACACGGATATTCTACTTGGTCTTTTGAAACAATTGGTAGCCAAGAGAAACGATTTAAAATTAGTGATCACGAGTGCAACTATGAATGCTGGAAGATTTGCTCTGTACTTTGGAGATGCTCCATGTTTTACAATTCCCGGACGAACATTCCCTGTTGATGTTTATTTTAGTCATAGCAGCTCTCAAGACTATGTGGAAAGTGCAGTTAAGCAAGTATTAACTATACATTTGTCTAATAGCAGCAACGGCAATGATGGTGACATTCTTGTCTTCATGACGGGTCAAGAAGATATTGAAATGACGTGCCAATTGATAGAGGAAAAGCTAAATCTACTTGACAACCCTCCACCATTAGATGTTTTCCCAATATATTCTACGATGCCGCTGGATTTGCAAGGCAAAATCTTCAACAAAACAAATAAGGAGAGAAGAAAATGTGTGGTAGCCACCAACATTGCTGAAACGTCATTAACAGTTGATGGTATCAAGTATGTTATAGATTCTGGTTTAACTAAAATGAAGGTTTACAACCCGAAGCTAGGTATGGATGCGTTACAAGTTGTTCCTATTTCTATTGCGAATGCTGATCAAAGAAGCGGTAGAGCTGGTAGAACTGGTCCAGGTATTGCTTACAGACTATACACTGAACGACAGTGTACTCCTGAGCAGATGTATGCTCAACCCATTCCGGAAATCCAAAGAACTAATTTGAGCAACTCCATGTTATTATTAAAGCAGATGAATGTTTCTGATGTGAATCAATTCCCATTTTTAGACCCTCCCCCATCAGATCTTCTAAACTTCTCCTTATACGATTTATGGGCTTTAGGTGCATTGACTAACCTTGGTGAATTATCAGACCTTGGTCAATCAATGACCAGATTGCCCATGGATCCAGCGCTTGCAAAGCTTATATTACTTTCATGCCAAGAAAACTTCCATTGCTCGAACGATGTGATCAAGATTGTTAGTATTTTGTCTGTGCCAGGCATTTACCATCGTCCCAAGGAGCGTTTGCGGGAAGTCGATGTGGCTCTAGAGAAGTTTATGGTCAGTGAAAGTGATCACCTTACATTGTTGAACATCTATAACCAGTTTTGTTCTCAGTTGAAAAAGGAAGGAAGAAGAATTGGTCAATGGTGCACAAAGAACTTCTTGCAAGTTAGGTCGCTTATGAGAGCACGGGATATTGAGGCGCAGATTAGATTAATTTTGAAGCTGCACAAGTTCCCCTTAGTAAGTGCCAGGAATGATGACGATATTCGTAAGTGCATATGTGCTTCCTTTTACCATCAGCTGGCCAAGCTTTCCAAGACGAACATGTTTGGACAATCTGAGTTTGTCAACTTGCGGCACAAGTACATGAAGATGTATTTGCATCCAACAAGCGGGTTAAACAAGAGCACTTTAATGAGCAATTACGTGGTGTACCACGAATTAATTCTCACAAACAAGGAATACATGAATTGTGCAACATGCGTTGAACCTTCGTGGCTTCTTGAGTACGGTGCCGTATTTTACGACTGTGAGAACTACTCTGACAAACATAAAGAGTTTGTCAGACAGCTTGAGTCTGACCGTCAACGATTCCAATCGAACACTGTCAAGAACATTCATAGCAAAGTCAAGCCGGCTGATGCAAGATCGCAATCAGGGTCCAAGTTTAAGAGGAGGCGAGCATTTTAAAACAGGGGATATTAGACTTCGATATTTACAGGAAAAGACAATCTACCAACTACTACTAATAAATAAATTTCTCTATTATCCGGCTACATACGTATATCGCTATACCAAGATGACGTTGTCGATAAGTCTAGCGTGGCCATTTCCATCAGCTCTGGGAACCTTGACTGCTGTGGACATGATAGCACCTTCGCCTGGAGTTACAGTTTCCAATTCATCCAAAGTTTCGGGGTGATTAAGCGAAAGGTACTCCAACTGGAACATCGACTTATCCTCCTTGTTATAAACATCTAACACGTTCGCCAAGATGTCACTGCTTCTAGTAGGTCCGTTCTGGGCATAGTAGAAAGCTTCTCCCGTGTGTAAGCCCTTATATATGGCAGAGCTGCTTTGTTTCAACTCATTTGACAAATACTGGTTTCTGGAGGACATGGCCAAGCCGTTTGCTTCTCGGGTTGTGGGCAATACGCGGACCTCTGTGTCGATGAGAAGATCCTTCACCATGTTCTTGATGACGACACACTGCTGGGCGTCTTTCTGGCCGAAGTACACTCTTTCAGGAGTGACAATGTTCAACAACTTTGATACCACTGTGGCCACACCCCGGAAGAACTGCGGTCTAGTAATCCCTTCCAATTGCTCCGAGCACCCGAGAACCAGGACAAATGTCCCCTTTTGTTTGTTGACGTCTAATGTGATTCCGCTTGGGTACATTTCCAGGACGGTCGGCACGAACACTGCGTCCACCGGTTTGTTGTGGAACTTGGCGTTGAGCAACTCCAAGTCAGTCAGCAATGTCTTGGGGTAGCTATCCAAGTCTTCATGGGGCGCAAACTGTGATGGGTTGACGAATATCGACACCACTGTGTGATCGTTTTCCTTGATGGACTGTCCCACTAGCGAACAATGGCCCTCATGAAGTGCTCCCATGGTAGGGACAAAACCCACGGTTTCCTTGCGCAAAAGACACTCTCTTCTCCATAATCTGAGCTGCTGGATTGTGCGGAACACTCTGGTAGACGCAGTCATGATATGTGCGAGTGAGTGTGTTTTCGAAGTAGGAGATGTAGATTTGATTAAAGTGAAAGATCAAGTGACTTTTAACATCTCATCGGATGGATTTTTCAATGCGAAGCCCCACATTTCGGGCCGATCGCACTTGGTGATAATTAAATTGGACTATGCGATTGGGAACCTTATGGTGGTGTGACAAGGACAACAGAAAGAGAGCTACGTTTAGAAGTAGAGGCAACTACTATGGTGTCTATATCTAAGAGACAGAAGCATAGTTATTCCCAATGTGTTTGTCCGTCTAATAGTGAGAATTACTGATGACGTTATCTGTGATTCAGTGAACTGATGCGAAAATGTCGTACTTTACGTTAAGTCTACATGACGATTTCTGAAGAAGACCACATGCATCATTAGTCGAGCATACATGTGTTCCTGACTGTATAATATACGTACATTGAGTGTGCTATAAATACAGTTATTAGTGTGTTATATTGGTACATGTGGCTTTGTTGGACAAAGAATCGATTTCTTGAGTGAGATACTTTTTGTATGTGGTGAGCAGTTTTGCTCAAAAAGTTTTAACCAAAAAGTTTTAACCAAAAAGTTTTAACTAAGAAGTTGCACCAACTCCCTTTGAGACATTTGTTGTGGCTAATATGCCTTTATTGAATTGGAATGCAAAAGCGCTGTTTTCTGATCTCTTTGTATGCCAGGGTCTCGTTTAAAGACAATTTACTTTGATGTACACAAACTGACCAGCGATATTGTTTTACGAGGTTATGTCGTATAGTCATACTTATTGGGAAATTGTTGGGAATTGATTTGTACTAATCCATACCATTGTTACTAGTGATGTATTACGTACAAGATATATGTATAAATCACTTGGGCCTATTACTGTTTGAATCCGTAAAATCAAAAATTTCACATACCTTAGAATATACATTCATTTTCCCATGTGACTCACTCTCCTTTATGAATTTCACTACAACATATATGTCCTATGTACATATACCCCTACCATACGTACCAACCATTTCTGCGCTTATTGCCGTTTCTCACTCCATGGACCGAGGACGAGGACGCAAAGATTGCGGAGTTCGGAGTTCTAAGATCTCAAATCTGGGGTAGTCGGGAGTGTGACACAAATACCGAGCCTCGGAACATCTTCATTCTCCACTATTTCATTTCCATTATAAGAAATCTGCAAATAGGACCGTGAATGAATCTGTGTATGTAACGTTAACGTTACCTATTATTGGTTTATATACCCAATACTACTGGGATGTCACTATACACTGTTGAGAAGAAGACCAGCGACGGTGCATATCCGAGACACAACGGTTCAACCGTTAGTCCTAATCACCGATTGAAGATCGCGTATCTAAAGTTCAAGTCCAACCGCGCACTTAAACCCGATGCCACCAAGATTAACCTCGTATTTGTCCATGGCACTGGTATGAACAAATCAGTGTGGATGTACCATATCAACAAATTGTTCCAATTAGCTAAGGAGAAGGATTGGCCCTTGCAGCTGGTGATTTCTCTAGATGCTGCGCAACTGGGGGATTCTGCCCTCTTAAACAAAGACAAACTCGGCTGGTTGTACTATTGGGCCGATGGAGCCCGAGATGTCAATTGCGTTGTCAAATTCGAACAAGATACTACAGGAGACTTTGTTCAAGACGATTTTCACAAGAATATTGCCATAGGCCATTCCATAGGCGGATATCATGTTACCGTGGCTTCTTTCTATGAGTCCAACTTATATTCGGCCGTTGTGGCTGTGGAACCCGTGATATTCACTTCTCCAGAGTTTGTTGGCCGTACTATAAAGTTGTTCCAGAAATTGGGTACGTTGATTGTGGACTCGTTTGATCTGATGGAAGAAGTCAATATCTACTTCCGTCAAATGTCCTTTTACCGTAATACTAAATCGGAAATCATTGACGACTATCTTGCGGATGAAATCTACTTGGACAAAGATGGCGACAACAAGTATAAAACTAAGTGTACTCGCGAGAACCAGATGGTATCGTATGTTTCTTCTGCCATGTCGTTGGCGCATTCCATGGAGGTAATTCCGCTTCTTAAGAACCGGGTCTATCACGTCATAGGAACAGAGGCCACCTGGAATCCACCACAGTCGATTAGCTGGTTCCGCAAGCACGTCCGGCCAGAGTTGCTTACACCCATTGATTTACCAGGAGAGCACTTGCTCAATATAGAGAAACCAGATCAAATGGTTGATACAATTGCCCGGATTATTGAAACAGAGCAGGGACATTACAGAGAAGAATTGAAGAACTCGCCATATGTGAGAAACAACGGTAACCATTCTAAGACTGCAGCAGAACTCAGACAGAAAGTAATTGATGGAGATGTCATGGATGTTAGTTTCTTTGATATTCCCGGACGTAAAGTCAAGTTGTGAGATTTAGAACAAATTTTGGATAAAATTAATAATGAATAGTTAGTGAGGAGAAATGATAGTAATACCATTTTATATGATTAATTGTACTCTTAATAATCCATGAAGCATACATAGGCTAAACTACAATTAGAACTCAGGTAAGATTTCCCTTGTACGGCAAAATCGTTCGGTCCGAGTTATACAGATAATTGTATGGTAGCGCCGACAACCCCACAATTCGAGCCGATGTAATCTCGGATATGCCGATGTCCAATTTAAGTAATTCACTGCTTCTTTTCTTATGAGAAATTATACTATATAAAACATCTCCAGAGAGTCAGAAATCTAACAGCAAAACTCGAGTCAAGTGAATGTCAATATTTACAGATTCTTCTAATGTCAGAGCATTGTCGGTCGGAAGTACTTTATGCCGATGCTTGCGGCCAGCGGGCCAAGGGATCGACTATCCACCCCAACCAGCCGTTGAAACTTGCCTACAGAAAGTTTACTCCCGTTGCCGATGTCTACAACAGCGGAAAGGCTCTTGTAAATTTGTTTTTTGTCCATGGAAACGGCATGAACAAGGGGATATGGACGGTGCACATTCGCGAGTTATACCGAAGACATAATTCCAGAAAAGAATCTAAAATAGTTATAAACACGGCAATTGCCCTAGATATCTACAACCAGGGAGACTCCGCCGTGGCCAACACTGGCAAATGTGGCTACAACCACGACTGGAAGGACTCATCCCGAGATGTGGTTTCAATTATGGAAAATGAAGAACGTACAGCATTTGCTCCTTCTGCAAATTCGATTAACATTTTAGTGGGACACTCTATGGGGGGCCACATAGTGCTTGTAGCAGCCAGCTATGCTCCTTCGTTGGTGACAGGAACAATTACGATTAATCCGGTGGTCCAAGTACCGCCACAGGGGTACTACACATTCACTAATTGGTTCAAGGCCGGGTATTTGAGAGACCGGTTTGCTGACAAAGCTGATTTCGATAGCTTCATCTCCGGGAAATCATTTTTCCAATCGTTTGAGCCAGAAGTCTTGCAACTAATGCTTGCAGACGATGCAGAGGTCTCCGACGACGGCCAGGTGGTTTTGAAGTCAAATACTATTTCACAGTTGGTCAACTATAATTCTATGAGAGAGAACTTGGAACCAAGTGAGGAATGCTATCCCAACATTACTTCACCCGTTGTTTATGTGACTTCGGAACTTGACTTCAACCACTACAGTGCTGAATTTATGGGCAATTTGGTCGCCAAAGCCCGCTTTGATCATGTCCATCTTCCCTTCGGAAGACATGTTGTCCATGCCGAAAGGCCCTATGTAATAGTGGACATTATTCAGCACACTGTTGGGTCCTTAACGAGAGCTAAGAATTCATTCCTGAGCCTAAAGATGTAGGAACGGTTATTATATTAAATTTCAACTTATTTATTAATACCATCTAGGAATATAATTTAGTAGGATATATACCATATCGATGTAGGGGTAGAAAATGGAATACCCATTAACGTATGCCCCATTACCGTTTTAGGAAGGGCATCGCTATTATCTGCAGTACCTCTTTTTTGGTATGAAAAAAATCATCGCTTCATCTGATTTACGATTACCCTCATCTCATCTTTATCTCTAGGGAAAGTACGACATGGTTTCTAGAACACAAGTTTTGGCGCTTATCAGCGACTATTTGAACCGAGATGCCGACTTGAGCAAGGCTGCCAAGGTTTTGAAAAAGGAATTGGAGAAGAAAGCCATCGAAATTCCTGACGTCAACGAGAAGTTGGAAACCATCTTGGAGAATCTTATCCAGAGTGCTGAGGGCTCTAGCGAATCACCCTCTAGCTCGTCTTCTGAGGAGAACGACTCAGACGATGAAAGCTCTGACTCAGACTCTAGCTCTGACTCGGGCTCCAGCTCCGAGAGCTCGGGGTCTGAAGATGAGGACGAAGAAATGGAAGAAGTGAACGACAAAAAGGCAGAAGAGAGCGGGTCTGGTTCTGACAGTTCGTCGTCCTCGGAATCTGACAGTTCAGGCTCGGACTCTTCTTCGTCATCTGAATCTGAATCTGAATCTGAATCTGAATCTGAATCTGAATCGTCGTCTGAGTCATCTGAGTCATCTGATTCCGAATCATCATCTGAATCATCTTCGGATTCCGAATCCTCCTCATCATCTGATTCCGAATCTTCATCATCATCGTCCTCCTCATCATCATCTGAATCATCTTCTGATTCTTCGTCGTCTTCAGACTCAGACTCCGATTCCGACTCTTCTGATTCTGATTCTGATTCTGATTCCGACTCCAACTCTTCTTCAAAGAAGAGATCTGCTAAACAAGACGGAAACTCCGCCACAAAGAAACAAAAAACCGACTCTTCAGTCACCGATTCTTACTCCCCCACCCCAGAAGCAGTTCCTACCCACTTCATTGCAGCAACCCCCGAGCCGGAGTTGAAGGCTGGCCAGAGAAAGCACTTTTCCCGTATCGACAGATCTAAGATCGGGTTCGAAAACCAGGTCTTGCAAGACAACACTTACAAGGGTGCAGCTGGTACTTGGGGTGAAATCGCCAACGAAAAGTTGTCGAAAGTTAGAGGAAAGGACTTCACAAAGGGTAAGAACAAGATGAAGAGAGGTGCATACAGAGGAGGTTCCATCACCATGGCTTCTGGCTCGTACAAGTTCACTGATTAGATGAAATAGATAGATTAACATAGGGAATAGCAAATACTATAAACGAAGAGATTTAAATGTAATTAGAATGAAGCATATAGTAAACGCAGATCATTGAGATGAATTTATTTATGAACTAAGTGGAAACAAATGCTTATAGGAAATCGATAAATGATATATGGAATAAGAGAATCAGAAAATATAGAATAGGCGAACAATGCAGGTATACATATGAAAAATTATAAGATAAAGTAACAGGACTTATAGTTAAACTAATTGACGCAATATGAAACATGCCGTGAACAGTAATTACGAAATGCTCCCTACAAAAGAAATGTTCTAAGTGTACTGTGGGAAACCTGCTTGCTTATATATTTTAGTCAAAGAAAGTTAATAATTGCATTGTGGAATAGACATACATGCATTTAAAAGTAAAAAAAAAAAGACAAGAAAGTTAGAAATATATTATTTACAATAGAATCTAGCATCGGTTATACCATATAAGGCAGTACAGTGGAAAAAATAATCACAAGTATAATTAGTAAACCATATTCAACTTCTATATATGTTTCTCTATATGCAGTACGCTTACGTCAGTGAATTCATATGATAAGTAATCGCAAAATGTACATTAATCCATTGATTCTGTTCCTTATCTTCTCTTCCTCAAGCAATGACGGACAGAGTCGACTACAGTAAGCTCGCACGAGGCAATTTCTCAGACGACGAGTACGAATATGAAGACGATTACCTGAAAGACGAAGACAGAGATCCGTCGTACGGCTCGAAACGGAGATCCAAAAGGAGACCTACAGCCGAAGGCAACAACGCTGCCAAACGGGCCAAGGCCAAGGAAACGATAGAAACGCTTAAAAACAGGTTTGATGATGATGAGGTCAACGATGAAGACATGATTACGCTTACGCCGCTGTTACCCGAGGGATATGTTCCGGATGTTGTTTCGCAGGCATTTGGAGCTGCTGATTTTTCATACTTGAAGTTGAAGCCGGACCATTTCTCCCGTCCTATTTGGATAAGTCCGAAGGACGGGCGGATTATTCTTGAGTCGTTCTCGCCGTTGGCTGAGCAGGCGCAGGATTTTTTAATTACTATTGCTGAGCCGATCTCGAGACCCTCTCACATCCACGAGTATAAGATTACGGTGTATTCGCTCTATGCAGCGGTTTCCGTCGGGGTCCAGACCGAAGATATCATTCTGGTGTTAAATCGGTTGTCGAAAGTTCCAGTCCACCAGGAGATCATTTCCTTTATCAGAGAAGCTACAGTCTCCTACGGTAAGGTGAAGTTGGTCTTGAAACATAATAGGTACTTTGTAGAGAGTACGCAGGCAGATATATTGCAGATGCTCTTGAAGGACGAGGTTATAGGTCCGTTGAGAATTCTGTCGTCTGAAAATACCGTGGCCGGGAACGGCTTGATCAGACAATCAGGAGATAGTGCTGTAACACAGAAGGAAGGAGGCTCCGAGCCCCAAAACTCGGAGGACATATTTGCGTCTGTCATAGGAAAACGATCAGATGAAGATGAGGACGATGATCTCGATGCAGTGCATTCGTTTGAAATTGCGAATGAATCGGTCGAAGCAGTGAAAAAGAGGTGCCATGAAATAGACTATCCAGTTTTGGAAGAATACGACTTTAGAAATGACGAGAGAAATCCATTGTTGGATATTGACCTCAAACCGTCAACCCAAATTAGACCTTATCAGGAAAAATCCCTTTCCAAGATGTTTGGTAACGGGAGAGCAAGATCGGGTATTATTGTGTTGCCCTGTGGTGCTGGGAAGACTTTGGTGGGAATCACTGCCGCATGCACCATTAAAAAATCGGTAATAGTATTATGTACGTCATCGGTGTCTGTCATGCAGTGGAGACAACAGTTCTTGCAGTGGTGTACAATTCAACACGATAATGTGGCTGTCTTCACCTCCGAAAATAAGGAAATGTTCACCAGTGAATCTGGTTTGGTGGTTTCCACATACTCGATGGTGGCCAATACTAGAAATAGATCTCATGATTCGCAAAAGGTGATGGACTTTTTAACATCAAGAGAATGGGGGTTCATTATTTTGGACGAAGTTCACGTTGTTCCAGCTGCGATGTTTAGAAGAGTGGTCACGACTATTGCAGCTCATGCCAAATTGGGCTTAACTGCAACGTTAGTGAGAGAAGATGATAAAATTGGGGATTTGAACTTTTTAATCGGACCCAAGTTATATGAAGCAAATTGGATGGATTTGGCTCAGAAGGGACATATTGCCAATGTGCAATGTGCTGAGGTATGGTGTCCTATGACGTCCGAGTTTTATCAGGAATATTTAAGAGAGAGTGCTAGAAAGAGAATGTTGTTGTATATCATGAACCCTACTAAGTTTCAAGCCTGTCAATTTTTAATTCATTTCCATGAGAAGAGAGGGGACAAGATTATCGTTTTCAGTGATAACGTTTATGCCTTGCAAGAGTACGCTCTTAAATTGGGCAAACCATTCATTTATGGTTCTACACCACAACAGGAAAGAATGAAGATTTTACAGAACTTCCAGCACAACGACCAAGTGAATACAATCTTCTTAAGTAAGGTTGGTGATACTTCAATTGATTTACCGGAGGCCACCTGTTTAATTCAAATATCATCTCATTATGGATCTAGACGGCAAGAGGCGCAGAGATTGGGGAGAATTTTGAGAGCAAAAAGACGTAATGACGAAGGTTTCAATGCTTTCTTCTATTCGTTGGTGTCAAAGGACACTCAAGAGATGTACTACTCTACCAAGAGACAAGCATTCTTGGTCGATCAAGGGTATGCGTTCAAGGTGATTACGCATTTAAGTGGTATGGAACAATTACCAAACTTGGCTTATGCTTCTCCAAAAGAACGTAGGGAGTTATTGCAACAAGTGTTACTTAAAAATGAGGACGCAGCGGGTGTGGAAATCGGTGATGATGTTGATACCAACTTTATTTCTAATGAAAGACGGCAGAAATACGAACAATCTCAGGCCACTAGAAGCGCGGGATCTTTGGCCAGTATTGCTGGTGGTGAAGATATGGCATATGTGGAATACAGCAAGAATAAAAATAAGGAGTTGAGAGAACACAATCCCATCATCCAGAAGATGTATTATCAGAAACAGAAGAAGTAACACGGCTATTGCTAATACTATTATTACTAGACATTGAATGTGGATTTTATCACTGGCACAAATATACAATGGCTACGATCAATTGACGTTTAATGTACTTACAAATGCGTTAAATCAATAATGGCATTTTTGTTCTTACAAAAGAAGAAGCCATACTATTTAGCTATATTACGTACTTTACACAATTGCCTATGAATGAACAAACTCTCCAAATACCTCCTCCTCGTCATCTTTCTCTGTAATTTCTTTCTCTGTAATTTCTTTCTCTGTCACTTCTTCGCGATCCTTCTCTGTCACTTTCTCTGTCACTTTTTCTGTCACTTCCTCTGCCACTTCCTCTGACACTTCCACGTCCTCTTCCTTGTGGTGTTCCTTATGGTCTTTCGGAACCGGTTCTTTTTTTGAGGATGTTCTTTTGTGATGGCTTTCGGCCAAACCTTTCAAGCTGCCTAAGCTCAGGGCTATTTTCAACAAGTTTTCCTGGAGGGCATTACCGTTCATCATGTCGGCCTGCTGGAAGAAACATACCGGGTGTCTGCGATGTTTCGCCGACTTTTCCAAAGCGGCTGGTTCTGCACTCTTTTTCTCGTGTGCAGTTGTTTTGGACTTTAATTCAGCCGTGTGCAGCTTGCTCGGAGTATACAAATGTTCGAAACTGCGATATCGTCTTCTGTACTCTGCGAGGACGTCCTCGAACCGCATGCGCAGTCCCTCGTGGGAGAATGCAAGTCCTAGAGCCACCTGTACACCGGCATGTGTCTGTTCGGAATCGGCATTAGTATGATTTCGATAGACATGGAATCGCGCTCCAGGAACTTGTGCTAAAAGCCGAAACCGGCCCTTCCCTAACTCCACAATCGATTCTGCTTCATTTACCGTACAACTATAGTCGTTCGAGAGCGGATTGTACCACACCTCGGCCCACATGTCGTCTCTTTGCAACTTGGGAGAACAGACTGCGTTGCATACTAAGGTTTCGTTATATAGTTCTAGCTTTAGCCGGAGAAGGTAGTATGGCAGCTGCTCTATATCGTCAGTAAGTCCGTCTTCCACTACCTCCAGATGCAAATCCGGCTCTGGTTCTCCTGGTTCTGGATCTACGGCCTCTTGTTCCACTACTCTGAGAGAGCCAGTCCAAATAGGATCATTGCTTTGGAACCGGTCGTTGTGATCCACTATGTAGATACCGGCATCATTGGTTTCAAACACTATGGACTGGACAAGTCGCTTCATCGTTGTGCTTCCGTTGGCAGATCTAATAGATAAGCAAAATACCACACCAAAGCACCTTATCAAGAGATGTATGGCTTAGGAAACCATTTCAAGATGGGATGTGAATGATGCTACCCCAGTTTAAGGGGTCTCACCCCGGATTCCGTAGAAGCAACCCAAACGGGGTTTTGTGCAACTAATCGGCTAAATCTGGTCACTCACGCCGACCTGGGTCTGTGGGTCACTGTTCTGAGAGAGTGCGACGAAATCGTTCGAGTGGAGTCAGAGTATGCGGCATATAGAGTCTGTACATGGTGATGTGATCCACTTATACTGAAACCTAAGCTTGTACGGACATCCACCTGCTACGGTCAAGTTATAAGAACTCGGAAATCAGATACGGGTGAGGTTCCTTAGAAAGAGATTTTGTGTAATTTGGTCTGTATCCGGGTAACCCTTTGGGCAGAAAGTCAAGTTATGTTTGCAAAAATGTGGTTATTGGAGATTGCATCTACAAATCATAGTAAATATGTAGGTACCAATGCTGCTGCAAAGGAATTTGCGAAATACAAGTATCTACATTATATAATAAACGTCCATCTCACCTCTAAACTTACAACACCAAGTAGAAATAGTGGTCGTGTGCTTATCGTTACACAAAGTGTGCAAAAGTTCCTCTAACAAAAAAATTTTCGAGAATACCAACCAAGCAAACCAAGGACCATTAGTCTTGCGGCCTCTGCACAGTGTCATATAGCATCGAGATGTTCAGAGGGATCATCAGCCAAGGCGTCCTTGGCGCTGGAATAAGACGTGTCAATTTCGTGCGTCACAACTCAATTTTAAGCGAATTGAGGGACGCAGTCAAGAACCAAGGTGGATCATCTGGCACACAATCAGTAAAGGCTAATTCCACTGGGAAAAAGGGGGAAAAACAGGTTTCAGGTGTCGACGATATCGACACCTTGTTGAAGAGCAACTTATTTGAGGCGAAGTTTCTGTTCGGCAACGATGTCAGTGGAGCCAACGAAGATGCCGGTCTCTTCGCTCGCACATTGCAACATCCTCGGGATGTGGCCAAAAGCATTCGGATTTCGGGTCCAGAAGCCGGCACTGCTGTCGACGTCAGACACGGGTCCATTGCACTGACATACGGGATGCTCCTGCTGACGTTGAGAAAGACCAACGTGCGGTACTTGCAGAATGTGCAGAAGAGATATATCCGTCCAGCCAAGTATAGAAACCAGTTGAAGTCTGAGTGGTGGAGACGGAATTTCTCCAAGGGCTTCAAGGGGTTGATGGCCCAGGTGAGAGATGCCAAGAGAAGAGGCTACTAGAGAGAGGACAGAGCATGGTCATTGGATATGACCGAACTTGTATATATTTAATCAACAAATGGCACATACGAGATGAAAGTGAGTGAGAGTGTAGTATAGGTATGCGTTGGCATGGCAGTACATGATAGTATCCATCGTCGTAATGAAAATTAGTATAAATAGTAAAGGACAGTACTAAATCAATAGTACTTTTAAAATGTACAACAATAAAAATAAAAATTATTAAAATGCAAAATATTAGATGAACAGTGTTAGATGCTATATCCCGTCTACTATATTTACCACTCTCCTTTAATCCATTAACGTATCATAGAGAACAAGTCATAATTAATGATTATTGACAATGTATATATATATGCACGTGACATGTCACGATGATAATCACGTGCATACATTGATGAGATCAATTTTCATCTCGGAGATAGCGATCTCTATAATTCAACTTTAACTCCTTTCTCTTCCTCGACTTTGGGTTGTTTCTTCCAAGAGAACCCTTTCACATTCCATTCCGCTATCCGTGCGACTCCTTTTGTCCAATGAGCACCGGAATCCCTGCCATCACTGGCGATATTGACCATGCCCGGGCCATCCACGTTTTCCCCGAGCCACTCCAGCCGTGGAGACCAACCATTTTGGCATATTCAGCGTCGTTTATCTCTACCGTTTTAGGGTTCCCATTAGACACAGTCAAGACAAGAATGCAAACCCACCGAGAGTTCACCAGCTACTGGGATTGTATAAGGAAAACATACTCCCACGAGGGGATCCGGGGGTTCTACCGGGGGATCTGGGCTCCCCTTGTTTCAACATCGCTTTCCAAGTCCTTAGGGGTATCAATCTTCACTTTCTTTAAGCCCCAGACGTACCAGGTACTATACGGAGATTCTCATGGAACTCATCCCTTACTTAGGAATATTCCGGTGTGCTTTATTTCTGGCTCAATAGCCGGAGGTGGTGTTTCCCTCTTTGCATGTCCCTTTGAGTTTACCAAGGTGTACTCGCAGATCTTGAAGTTGGTACAGCGGCAGAATCTGATCGAGGCCCACACACCGCAGCTTCGGCACGCTAGAACCCCTACAACATTAGAAATCATAAAGATCATCATTAGAAATGAAGGTTACATGGGGCTCTACTCCGGGTACCGGTACCACTTTCTCCGGGACTCTCTTTCGTCGGGATTCTACTTCACCATCTATGAGCTCGGCAAACACTCGCTAAACAAACTCTTTGACTCGCCGTCCCACTTGTCGGTGCTTATAGCCGGAGGTCTTTCCGGGGTATTGAGCTGGACCCTCATTTTCCCCGTTGATACCACCAAGGCGTTGATCCAGAAGGATGTAGTTTCCAACATCTTGCGTAAGGAGGATGGCCTTGAGCCGATACCGGCGAAGAAACGCCGGTTCCAGAAACTCGAAAGCAAAATGTACCGAGGGTTGGGCATTTCGGTGACCCGGAGTTTCTTGGTGAATATGATCTTTTTTGGGTGCTATGAGTTTTCCATGGCACATTTGGCCTGAATGGTGGGAATAATAGAGAACAGACGATGTTGTGGTTTACGTCGTAATCATTATGTGGTAGTGACGTATTGGAGACTCAAGAACCTCCGAAATTATTATAATAATTATGATAATTATAATTACGTTTATAATCATTTATGATTATACTTATTATAATTATTTATGATTATTATTCAATTATGATAATTATGATAAGCGAGATTATAATTACTATGATAATTTTATTATAATTACTATGATAATTTTATTATAATTATTATTATGATTAACTCCTTATCCGGCGAATCAGTTGATCTATTCGCTCGCTACTTGTATATAATCTTATTATTTATACTCCTATAGTATACCGATAGCTCATTATTAACCTGTTTATGTGCGTTTGCTTCTGTCCATTCCCTCCAACAGAGCCTGGATTCGGCGTGTTCTTCTACTTCTTTTGCGTGGGGGTCCGGAAGCCTCTGGTTCTGCTTCAATATCTGCTTCCTTGGCTGAGCTCTTGCGAGATCTCAATTTGACATCGAGAGTTAGATCCCTGATGTCGGCCTTTTTAAGAGGAGATTTGGATCTTGTCCTCAGAGCTAGAGTGTCCTCTGAAGACGCGGTTCTCCAGCCGAATCGCCCACGGGATTCCATTCTGCGTTCTCCACGGGACGAACCTTCCTCTAGGACACCGTCGAGACTGGGGAATTGCTCTTCAATCTTGGACTTTCTTAGCTTGGGGACTGATAAAGGAATCATTGGCTGTGAGTGTGCTCGTGCTCTTGAGCGCTTTGCGGGTGATAAACTGGGTGATAAACTGGGTGAATCAGCCGGTGTTGGTGTTAATTCGGAACCAGACACAGTATTGTTGGGTATATTATCGGAGCAATCGTTATTTTCAGATTTAACTCCAACACTAGGTGGTTCACCCTTGTAGTTAGCGTCAGCCTCAGGGTCATATGTTTGTTCATTTTCAAATTCTTTCTGGTTTCCCACACTTTTAGAGTCAATTTGATCTCCAGACAAATCAGTATGTGTCCCGATTTCATCCTTTGATTCTTCATTTCCAACTTCAATTGATGAAGGGGCATTGTCACCATCAGTTTGAATGACCACACTACCTCTAATTTCGCTAGTGTTATCCGCACTGTCTTCCTGGTCTACCTCCACATCTTCATTTGCACTTTCACTTGCACTTTCATTTGCACTTTCATTTGCACTTTCATTTGCACTTTCATTTGCACTTTCATTTGCA